>LD347744.1:9991-90123 GCA_001465055.1 Ptychodera flava
GAGACAACTTACCTGTTGAAGACACAGTTCTTGATAGACATTGTGAATCAAAATTACCATAAAAAATTACGATATACTTACCATAATTACTTTCCATGATTACTACAGATGATAATAATTTATAAGCATAGGATTGGTGTTTTGATTTTGCTGTATGGTGTCATTGTTTAATTTGAAGACATCCAGTTTTCCAAAGGCTGTAAAAAACCAGGTGTGACAATATACTTCTTGTTGCCAAGATTTGAATGTTTGCACTGCAGACTCAATACAGTCAGGCACAAATGTCGTAAAAAAAGCAGCAGGAGGCAAAACATGCCAGCATCTGCATAAAGGTCACTGAAAAAGTTATTGAAAGCATTTCCCACTCTGTAAATCCTTTCCATGAGTCGTAATTGTATCTTCAATTGACAAAACTGCATCAGCACAAAAAAAAATTTGTATTATTTGAGTGCGAGTCGCCTTTTACGTGTTTTAACTAGGTTATCATGGTTACTGGTGACCATCCAATCACAGCCAAGGCCATTGCAAAAGGTGTAGGAATCATCTCAGAGGGAAATGAAACTGTGGAAGACATCGCTGCTCGAACAAACATTCCAGTGTCTGAAGTTGATCCAAGGTTAGTTCTCTATACCCAGACATTAACCCTTTCACCACCATGGTTTGAACCAATCCCTTTGTTTTTCTATGGTGAAGTTGGACTCCTAGGGAGGGAGATATGGGTGAAAGGGTGAAACATGCTTCCTGACCCAGACTCTGAACAGTTGCTATGCTGTGTGCCTGTCAGCATGCTGACCCCAATATCTGCGTAAATTTCATGAGTGGTTGACAATAGCTTGGCTGCTAGCTCTGTGTTGGAAATGCACAACTGTGTGTGTGTGTATGTGTGTGTGTGTGTGCTTGTGCGATATTCTACAGACACTATCACAAACCCAGAGCCTGGTCCAATCTGCACAGACGTCTTGATTTTTTATGGGACAATTGATGCAAATGAATAGAACACATTTGTGGTACATGTAGTATGATGGAGGTAATTGCAATCACTTGAGTAGACTTTGTGATCTATGTTGAATGAATTGAACAACTCTGTGATCTAGATGGTATATGCTGTTATTAGACACTGTAGCAAAAGCCAAGGGTGTCTGATGTTCATTCTAATTGTACTGATGAGAAGTAGAGTTCAAAAAGTTTGTTGGGACAATAACTGGTTTCATAAAATACCCTTCGAAAACCAAGAAAGCACAAGACTTAAAAAGAGCAGGTCTCACAGTACAGCCAAGTTCAGGCATCAACTGATCTTAAAGTAAGAGCAAGTCAATTTTGACCTTTGACTTTTGACATTGCAGACAGGCCAAGGCTTGCGTTGTGCACGGATCAGAGCTAAAGGAGATGACCAGAGAGCAGCTGGATGACATCCTGCAAAACCACACAGAGATTGTATTTGCCCGTACCTCACCCCAGCAGAAGCTGATCATTGTGGAGGGTTGCCAGAGAGCTGGCGCCATCGTAGCTGTCACTGGGGACGGTGTCAACGACTCCCCTGCCCTGAAGAAAGCTGATATTGGTGAGTGTGGTCATCTTCTGGTTGCAGAGGTGTAACTGTGACACATCTGAATGTTTAGGGGTGGAAATTTCACTGCAAGTGTAACCCAGTCTATCAAATTTACCCATCATGGTGGGTTTCTTACCAACCGCATACCAGTATTGATCAGAGTTTCCTAAAAAAATCCAGTCATGTAGAAAGGGGTTTCACGAGTAGCCTGTCAGTACGGAAATTTTGAAATATGAATCTCAAATCTGCTTTATTAATCCTTTGAGTGCTAAAGTCAGTTTTTGTTGCCTTTATACAGTATAACGCCAACAATTTCTTTCAGATGTAGACAATTTTTTTCTGATTTTTCCCAAAATTTTGGTCAAAAAGTTTAGCCCATAAAAATTGATGTCCATTAAGTCCAAAATCATGGTAAAAATTACAGAAAAATTCATAAAAGTTGGTAAAATGTTGCCCTGATATTTTGGGGCAAAAAATTAGTGCTCAAAGGGTTAATGTCATTGTTGCAGACAAGATAATCATCTCAATTTCACACTATGTTACGTCTAGGTGTTGCCATGGGAATTGCTGGAAGTGATGTCAGTAAACAAGCAGCTGACATGATTTTGTTGGACGATAACTTTGCATCCATCGTCACAGGTGTTGAAGAAGGTGAGTTGGGTCATAGAAGTCTGCTAAAAATTCCTTGATAATTAGCCTCCCTGTCAAAAACAAGGAACTTCTCAATTTGATAAGTTGTGTGTCTCTTCCTTTGTAAGCATCTCTTGTTATCTGCCCACGTTTATCTTCTCACAGACTCTTGTCAAAATGTTTTCAGATCTGTTCTCTGTACATGTCTAGTGACAACCTCATGCAGATTTGATCAAAAATAATCATGAAAACGTTCAACATTTTTTTTAAGAAACTTGATGCTTCTCATGGTCAACAATGTCTTTTGCGTAAAAAGTTAAACAAAAATTCTTGATTTGTAAATGGTGTCTTACCTTCAGATTTGTTCACATTATAATGAAATTCCCGACACTGTCTTCAGAAATTGCACTCAGTCGATAAATCATCAGAATGAAGTATCTTTTCGTCCAAGATGATTTAGTGTTAGTCAGTTCAAAAATAAAATTGCTACATTTTGTTTGCAGTATTCAACAGCAGATAGAATCAGATCATGTTTGTAAGTTGTTTAACACTTTGAGAGCCGTAATTTTTCCCACCAAAATTTTAGTGCAACATTTTACCATTTTTTATGAATTTTCCTATAATTTTGTCGATAATTTTGAACAAAATGGACATCACATTTCATCGGCTACATTTTTTTATCAAAATTTTGGCAAAAATCTTAAAAAAAATTGACTGCGGTATATTTTATAAAAGCAACATAAATTGACTTTGGCGCTCAAAGGGTTAAGCTGTAATGTACGCCGCTTGAAAGAACACTTGATTCAGTCCCAATGGAGAAAATAATAGGGTTCTCGTAGGGGTCCCTCTCAAAATGTCACAAGCCTACAATAATGCTTATATCTGCCATTGCTCAGTGTTGGCTTTGTATGCTTCAGAATTGATGATATTGTCTCAGGCCCATTGCTTGATACATCACGTGTAATGTAAATTCATTAGAGAAATAGTGATTTATGTGTCTCTGTCTTCTGTGTTTCAATCTGTTTTTTACACACATTGACACTGTCACTGTGATGAGAACTAAATTCAGCACTTGTGTTCTGCTCGGAACGAGACTCCCTACCCTTTCGGAACTGCCTATCTGTTTCTAGACACAACCCACTCACTGCCCCTGTTTGGCCCAAACCAAGTGTTATCAGTGGTGATTGCGGATCAGTTCACAGGGATTTTGGGGATCAATAGATTGAAGCATTTTTGCTTTTTCTTTCCTTCTCCAGGACGTTTGATCTTTGACAACTTGAAGAAGTCTATTGCCTACACACTGACCAGTAACATCCCTGAGATCACTCCATTCTTGGTGTTTATCATTGCCGATGTGCCTCTACCCCTGGGTACTGTCACCATCCTCTGTATTGATCTGGGTACTGACTTGGTGAGTTCAAATACTAAGTCAAGTGTATCTATCCCCTCTAATCCTGCCGAGTTCATGTGTCACAATCAGGTCAACCGGTGAGGCACTATAACGTGTCCTATAAAGACGTGAAGATTTTTAGGCTCCTGGAAACAGAGATAATGTACACATAATGTTTACTTGACTAAACCAGGTATAACATGCCGTACCAAATACATATAGATTTAGCTCAATTCCACTTTTTGCTGACTCCAAAAAATAGCAAAATAACAAAGTAAAACTGAACACTGAGCAGAAGAAACCTGAATCCAGATAAACAGTACCTCCTGCATTTATTATTGGTACATTATTTGTGATCTGATCTGGGAATGCCCGACATTCTCCTGTTTTAAGGTAGTATGCGCCTCGAAAGTGAAAGACTTAAACTTTTGCTCAAACTTTCCTCAAAGAAGCTTTCAACAAATCTCTTTCATAATCAAAAATGAAAATCGGGGTCACCGTGCAAATTTTGTCAGTAGAGAAACAGATAACACAAGATTTACCGATGTTTAAAATTCAAAATGGCTGCCATCCCTGTGTTTACTCTATGGAGAAAAAATAAAAGTTTCGAATTTTGAAAAACTAACCCAGTGAAAAGTTTTCTTACACCCAGAGCTTTAAAATGAATACCCACAAGTGGTCGATGAGAAAAGAATTGTAAAAGTGTGAGGGTCCAAATATCTGTCCCCGAGGCACGATCTACCTTAATGGTTTCAATTCTCGCAAAGCTCATTCTGTAACTTTTGATGTATCTCCCAATTTGTGTTGGTTCTGTCTGCAAAATACAGTCACTTGATTTTATCCACAATCCATTTTGAAGCCAGAGCGTATTTATATAAGAAGTATTACCTTTTTCCATACAAATCCACTTAACCCGTCCACAACCTCCTGGTTTAGCCCTCAAACCATTGCTATCAATGGTGATTGTGGGCCTGTATCCAGGGAATTGGGGAGAACAGGTTAGATGAGGAGCTCCTTTATTTAACTGTCATCGGATTTTGACAAGCGCATTGTCAGGGTCGGTGTTCTTCAAGTGAGTCCTTAGATTTTAAAGCCTCATGGAAAATCCCTGAAATGAAATAAAGTCGTGGAAAGTTAATTGTAAAAACTAGATGAAAAATGACAGTAATAAAAAATGTTACCTGGAAAATGGTATTGTGGAGGAGTCCTTTAAAATTGCTGAAAACGTTTTTGAAAGTCCTTGAAATCTACGGGAATTTGACATTGTTGTTTCTGACTGACATATTTTGTCACCGGTCTAGGTTCCTGCTATCTCCCTGGCTTACGAGGAGGCAGAAAGTGACATCATGAAGCGCAAACCCCGTGACCCCAAAGGAGACAAGCTGGTGAACCAGCGTCTGATCAGTATGTCCTACGGCCAGATTGGTATGATGCAGGCCAGTGGTGGTTTCTTCACCTATTTCATCATCCTGGCTGAGAACGGATTCTTGCCCTGGTTCATTTTCGGAATACGAGCTGACTGGGATAATAGGTCTCTGCAGAATCTTGAAGATGCCTACGGCTCCAACTGGGTAAGTCATCCGTCGTAACCCATCTTCTTTTGAGAATCAGAAATCTTGAAGACTACCACATGGAAATGAAAACTGCACTGAATGAACTCTCAGATCAGACTTTTGTGGTGCGTGCACAACTCCTCTTAGTAAATAAATAGGATGTGTTTTTTCAGGACAAATCTACACTCGAGATTTGTTTACCAGGATCAGAATGACACCACTGCTCTAGATGGGAACATGCAAATGTACAGACAGATAGACTACTTTTAAGCGTAACACTATAAGCAATTATGGATAGTAGCTGGGAAATAACTCTTCTCACTTCATCTTTCTCACCCTTCTGCCTCTTTCTTACAGACCTATGACCAGCGTAAGATCCTTGAATACACATGCCACACTGCTTTCTTTATGAGTATTGTCATCGTGCAGTGGGCCGACGTCATCATCTGCAAGACTCGTAGGAATTCCATCATCCACCAGGGCATGAAGAATCACATGTTGAACTTTGGTCTGTTCTTTGAGACTGCGCTGGCAGCCTTCCTCTCTTACTGTCCTGGTATGGACGTGGCTCTCCGTATGTACCCACTCAAGTAAGTCAGGGTTACTTTTCTTCTGCACGTTAAAGGGCTCACTAGCTGAAACTTTTGATGATATTTTTCAGTTTTTGTTTTGTAATGTCAACTACAGTTTCTTGTTCTTACTCTCCGAAGCATGTTGAGGTACACAGTATTCAGCTTTTCAACTCGGCCTTCATACGTGTGAACTGCATTGTTATTGTTGACAAGTGAATTCTGGTTTAAACAATAACAGTGCATTGTACATATGTAGACGCTATGTTGATCAGCGAAACCGTACGTGTGTCAACATGCTTTTGGGAGTAGCACAAGGACTTGCAATTGACATGCAAAACCAAAAATAGTGAACAAAATCATCAAAAGTTGCAGCTGTGCTGGCCCTTAAAGGCATTGCTTGGCACCAGGTTGTCTCATCAGAAAATTTACCCACCAGATTACAATTTCAGTGGAAAACAAAACGCTGTCACACCTCCATAATCCTCTTACAGACTAGAACAAAGGCGATCCCAGGGATCGCAAACAGTTCCTTTAAACATGTTGTTTATAGGCACGTTTGTCAATTCCTTAGAATCAGGTTTGATTTGGGTGATTGTAGTCTTTTGTTTTCCAAAGAAACTAATTTGCTTGAGCTAATGATATAAGGACATATGCGTGTAGAGCGTCAGTCCTACATCCCAGTTTCTTGAATAAGTTCTCGTTTGCATTGACTAGTTACATGGTTGTGTTAGTCCTTTGCTTTCCTTCAGAATTGCTATCAAGATAATTCAGTTGTTCTGAGATAAAGCTCTTAAAGGTATACAGTCACCTGTAATCTCAATATGCCCAAAGGGGCGTTCCTTGATATTCAAAATGCCCATGTGAGGGTGCTGTTTTTAAAAAGCAGCCACCCGCTTAAAATCTGTGATTGGTTAGATTTTCTCTTTCCATGGTAAACTGTGGCAAAATTGGAACAGGTGACCGTATACCTTTAAACAAACTTGTGCCTTTTAGCCCTTTCCAATTTCTATTGGCCAACTGGCTGAATGTCGTTTTTATCATAAATTATACTAGCTGGGCTTATCATTCAAACATTTCCCTTCGTAATCTGCAGATAGCCGCACTTTTTCACAACATTGTGAAGTAATAATAAAATATACAAATTCACAATGTAAACTTCCTCAGAAGATGAGAACATTCACTAAGCTCACAGCCTGAGATAGATAGATAGATATTTATTTATTTATTTGCTTGTTTGTTTATTCCCATAACTCTTTTAGATTCCTGTGGTGGCTGGTTCCATTGCCGTTCAGTCTAGTCATCTTCATCTATGATGAGTGTCGCAGATACATCCTTAGACACAACCCAGGAGGCTTTGTAGAAAGAGAGACATATTACTAAAAGTGCACAGCGAGGGCGGGATTCGTTTATCCGAGCAGCAGAGAAAGCAACGAACAGATATCAACGCAGAAAAGCAAGCTGATGCTGACGGACTATACCATTTCAACATGTAGGAGGTGCTAGGTACTGATGTCTCTGCAACAGGTGTGCACATGAAGCGACACTTTTGGGCCCCCTTTCCTTTACTTTTTATGACTAAAAACAAATGGTTAATTCTTTGATTGTCGATCATCGCCACTTTTCAATGCTTTCCTCCCTGTATTCTACAAGCATTTGGCCAACATTATCATGTGCCTGTACTGGAACATACCATTTTACTGAGAATACAGGGGTGGAAACCATGGATTGGTAGAGGAGTATGCTTTTTTCTTGAGTGGTAAATTTTACATCATATGCAATGTAGTCCTATGTAGCCTTTGTCTAATCAGACAAATTTTATCATTTTCTTATTTAACATATGACATAAGTTACTAAAAAAATGGGGAAAAAAAAAGAAAAATCTGTGAAAATATAAAAGAAAAAGAGTGAAACACAAAGAGACTTGGAAAGTATTTAAATGTTGATTTGTAGCAATTGTTGTATTGTTGTTGGCATTTCCTTGATGTATCAATTTCTTTGCGTCAATACATTATATGAGGTTAGTAGCATTACGATAGGAACAGTCTGTCTGTGTCATATATGGAGGAGAGGGGATGTGAGAGGAGGTACTTCAAGAGAAAAATGCATTCTGATCTTGTATGTATATCTTTCAGTGATCGTCACATGTCATTGGCTGTCTCAGGCTGTCACAAGCGTCAACAGTGACAGTTAAACATTTTCCTTTCTTCTCGTCTCCTCCCTACCCCCCCCCCTCTCCCTCAACAGGCACATTCTCTCCTCATACTAGAAACTGGGCATTTTATAAGAAACTGTTAAGATACAACATTCTTAACAGTTCAGCTGGCATAGGCCATCAACAAATTAAGACTAGTATTGTAGGGGAGAGAGTTTCAACATACAGGGTGATGCACTATGTAGCGTATTATCAGCCAACGTGTGTACCTCACTGCACTAAAGAGCTGTACAATGAAAGCAAAATAAATCTTAAAGCACTGTAAAAAAAATGAAGTGAATAATTCTACGCTTTCTGCACTGACTGTTCTTTTTGTTTTTGTATGCCCTGAGTGCACTTTTAATGTGTTTATCGATAATACAGCTGTGATGTTTGTAGCTTTTCGTAGATGATTTCATCCTGTTTATTTGCCTGTTCAATGCTTGGAGAAGTTTAGATTTGCAGTACTCGCTCTATCACTCTCTGGTTGGAAATTTATGCTATGCTGATTTTGTCCAGACAGGAAACATCCAATAATTGCTCCTCTGTGACGGGGTGATTTGTCAGGTTTCTTTTTTGTTTTGTTTTTTAATGCCCAAAGCACTAAATACCTCCAGTGCCAAAAAAAAAATACTTTGTCCAGGACCGTATAATATCCGCTTTTCCGTTTTGACTTTCAAGATTAGGCAAATTTATGGAGATTCCCATTGCTTTCCCCAATGATTGCTAAACTTTTCAATGAACCCATTGTTTTACACGGTTGGACCCAGCCAACCGGTGTCAGCAAATATTAGAGGTTTGTCATTCAATGCGCCAAATCAGATGTATGGGGCTCTTTTATGGATGATGTAAATATGTAATTTGTACCCTTCAAGTTGTACATCATGATTGCTTTTAAAAGGAAATTAACTTTTTTTTGGTTCCTGTCAGAAAGAAAATGTTGTAGAAAGTTTTGCATATGCAAGGAAAAAAGAGGAAAATTTAAAAAAAAACGAGCTAAACTGTAGAATTCACGACACTGCAATGAAAGAAATTCCAAGCAATATTGCAAATAAGACATTAAAGAAAAACCTGTCATGGATGTGTGCAAGTTTTACTCGTGTGTACTATTCACAAAAGTTCACTTTCTAATGTACATTGTATAACATTAACACTGATTTCTCTAGATGTAGGTGGCCATACAGGGGGGAAAAAATCAAGCCTGCCTCACAACTTTGGGTGGTTTTACTCGTTACCTTCTGTGCAGTTCATCAGTGTCTTGGCTTGTGTCATTTTGTAAGTTTGCTGTGATTTCATACCATGTTGAAATGCCATGTAATATAAATACTCTCAAGCAAGTTCAGAGTGAAAAATAAAAGTGCTGGTTTTTTTTTGCCTGTGTGGCCTCCTGAAAAAGTAAGTATAAACAAGATCTGTTCATAAATTGAAGATTTTAATATTTCTGTGAATTATTTAGAATTTAGTGTATACTTGTTGCCATTGCAACATGGTGTGATGGAAAACATAGGTCTTTCATGTAATAAGGAATTATTTTAGTTTGACTTTACTAAAAATTAGACAAAATGTGGTAGTGGTGATGTTCCTTTGTTTGTACTTTTCAAGGGATAGCCGTTTCCTCCCTTTGGCTTCTGTTTGCTTTTCACACACCCTTCAGGTCCCTCCTGTGCTACAAGTTGCGAGGTTATTCCGGAGCAAATCAGGGACAGCGCAACTTGTAAGAGAGGGGGGGAGTGTCACCGCAAAACTCTTTGTGCCCCCCCCCCCCTCCATTATGCCATACCCAGCAATGTGTGAAAACCTCTGCTGATGCCTGTATATTCGTATACAGAGCTACACATGCCCAGGTACCAGCATTTAGGAGGGCAGGCACACATATGATACACACGGCCTCTTCCGGTGGCCTTCATTCCCCCATTGCTTATCTTTTCGCATTATAAAAAGGCAAGAAATTATGAATTCCATTGGTGCAAATGATATTCAGGATGAATTTTACTTGATATGTTTTTTGTACAATTATTTACTGTTTTGTGTTGACCTCCATTTTCTACCAATGTCATATATTTTTTTCTTCCAATCAAGTGTTATGTTGATATTGTAGTTTTAAAAGCTTTTGAAATCTTCAGCCTTTTATGATTCAGCCCCCTGTAATTCTTACGATGTAGGTATTTTTTCCGTGAGTAACCAATAAAACATAGTGACCACATTTGGTGTCTTCTTTTTTCTGAGTGATGGAGAGACAGGGGGGGCACCAGGGTACCAGTGCAATTGTCCAGTGATATGTTCTGTAGGCATGTGTGTGTGTGTGTGTGTGGTGTGCTTAACCCTTTGAATGCCAACGTCAATTTTTCACGCCTTTATAAAATATACCCAAGTCCATTTTTCTCTGACTTTTTGCCAAAATTTTGATAAAAACTAGCCAATGAAATATGATGTCAATTTGGGCCAAAATTATCAAAAAATGCCAGAAAAATTCATAAACAATTGGTCAAATTTATATTTGGCCAGTAAAAGTTTGGTGGGAAAAATTACAGCACTGAAAGTGTCAATTAGAAATCAGCATGACAAACAAAAACCATGGCCTAATACTCTGTAATGTCCGGTGCATTTGTTGGAAAATGATTGTCCGCTTAGAGCCAATCAGAGGTGCACATTTTTCCTTCATTTATTAAATATAAATGCCTCTGGTTTATAAATCATTTTGTCTGATGAAAAATGTTTCAGCACAAAACCCCCACGCATACACGAACTGTAAAGGATTGAGGTGTTTATATCCAACACTGGACTTAAGATATCATCAGGATATCACCAACATATAGTGGAGATGAATCAAATTGAAATGTATCTTTTGATTTGTTTCACAGTTCAAAGTGCTCAATCAAAAAAGTCAATTTTGAAAGAAGGGAGTAAGTTGACATTTAAGCAATGGCTTGTACCATTGGAGTAGGTTTTTAAAACTTCCAATAAACATCCATTATTGGCAGTAAAATATACAGTAAGCTACTTACTAAGTAATGAAGACAAGCTTAAAGGGACAAAGTCGGCCATTTTTTCATGAATTTTGTTTGATACGTGATACTACTTATATTGTTTGACATGTTGAAAGATACTGAATGAATGGGTGACCATGCATATATTCGACCCTGGTTTTTAATAAATTAATGGTCATGACCATTAATTCAATTTCGGGATGGTGTCATTTAATTTGTCTAAAACCGGGATCGAATATATGCATGGTCACCCATTCATTCAGGATCTTTCAACATCTCAAACAATATAAGTAGTATCTTGTATCAAACAAAATTCATGAAAAAATGGCCAACTTTGTCCATTTAAGGGAAACAGTCGTTGAACTGCATCTGTGCGAGTTTTTTGGTGTCAGTGTACGTGTATTTCGTGCGCGATATGTAAATGCACGTCATCATCATAGTTGCAACATTAAAATATACAAGTAGATTGTGACAGACATGTGTTAACTTTCATCAGTCACCATCACATATTGGTGGTATGGGGCCATGTGACCTTGAGCATAGTTCCGGCAACTGTAGCCTGTTAAAGTTTCATATAAAGATAAAAAACATTCATGTAGAAGCTGTGGGAGCTTGAAGAATATTGATAAGTTAGAGCGAAGAAATGTGAAGAAAATTGTTTAATTATTGCAATAAGCCTCTGTGTTTGTGATACCCAACAATGATGGAGGGGATTAGGGTGGGCTATTACCAGAGTTTTCTGAAATAGGCCCAGGGCGTTTATTCAAAAAATGGGTAAATTGTCACGTGCACACCTGGAGCTAAATAAACACCTAGAGATTCGATTCGCAAGGATAACCATCACCCACTAAGTACTCACAAAAGCTTATTTTTGAGTTGACGCTCATTGAAAAAGTGGCAAATAAAAGAGTAAGGTGTTGCAGGACATCTTTTCTTGAAAGTTCAGTTTCTTTTCTCGATCTTTTCCTCAGCAAATTCTGACAAATCCACCTGTGCCTCAGAGGGACACAATGTTACACATTCTCTGATCTGTGAATGATGTAGACAACACACAGACATACACGTACACACATACACGCATGGAAGTACAACTGAACCCATCTGATACAATACAAAAAGACGCGTCTAGACAAACTGCTACAATGTCTCAATGTGTATCTCGGGATCATTCCATTAGCAGTCATTTTCAGTACAGTAGGCATGTCTCGTTTTAATGGCTGCAGTCATGATGCCAGACGCCTCAATATTTTTATTTTGTTCACAAGGCAACAGTCATTTTATAACAGTTTATTGGAAAATTTTAGTGTAAGGGCGAGGCAAAGTGAGATGTCACTGGTAAAGATCAAGCAAAACTAAAATCCAAAATAAGCGCTCAACCCGAAATAATCGCCCATGGGTGTTTATGTACGTTAGGACCTATTATCAGAAAACTCCGGTACGAGATTAGACTTCCCTTTGAAGTACTGTAAAGAGGATATAGTGAGGAGACAGCTGTAAGCACATTCACCTTGAGTTTTCGCCACAAAAATGTCGGAAGTATAATCATGTAATAAACGTCACTTGCTGCTTTCTGGTTCGTGTTGTAATTCTGGGAGTGGGTTTGTGAAAAATTACATGTACTTAAATGAGGCTATGAAGTAAATTGGAATTGTTCAAAGCGGATGAGTCCTGCACCATACAGAAGGCCCCTTCTCTAGGTTAAAGGGGCCATGGGCCTTGTAGTAACCACAAGCCAGTGTGAAGCCAAGCGCGCCAATCAATCGGCCAACAAGGTATATAGTAGAAGGCGAAAGAACAGTTGCTGCTTTGAGGTAACTTTCTGTGATTGATGAATGTATTTTATGATCCATAGAGGGATTGACAACTGCCAAGTCTCTTTATGTTTTGATTTGTCCACACATTCAAAAATATGGATTTAGATTAGAAATCTAGGAACAGTGCAATTATTTCGTGCAATATTAATCTACTGCAAGCCTGGTAATGTAGGGACGTTTGTCTAAATCAAAGGCTATCGAAAGAAAATTTTTCCATCAATACAAACTAATGGTTCAATGAAAACCCAATTTTAAAAAGCATTATGAAACATCTGTTTATTTGACTTCAACTGCAATGTCTGCTTAGGCCTTCTCATGGAGAAGAGATAATTATCTGTTGTCCAACTCGCACACAACTTAATATCTGATGTCATTGAACTCATAATTACGCCTGACGTAACAAAGACCTCTCCCAGAAAACAAATTTCAGCGAAGGAAACATCACAATGACAAATTAGCTCCCTCGTCATCCACTCACTGACTTTGGGGGGGTTGTGTCTTAATGTACAACTAGTTTTTTTTTTTTTTGTTTGTTTTGTTTTGTTTTTGAAGCAGGCAGACTTAACTGGAAATTTTGTTGCCTATGGTGTCCACATTTGGGTAGTTCCAGGATGGATTTGTTTCCCGGACATTTTTTCATTTAAATTATTTCCAAACACGATCGTCTATTTGGCTGAAGAGTCAGGTCCTGAAATGGCCCTTAGTAGCCATACACGGATCTTCAAGCTCGTAAATATTTAACCGTATTCACTAGCTGAAGTATCTATTCACCATGCTTTTACTTAAGAGTATCTCACTTTTCTGCGGAGGCAGTGATAGAAGGTTCAGCCGCAATTTTCATTTGTCTTACACAAGATAGTTATCAATGAGCTCAGTCTGATACCGTACGTGTAAATCTCGAAAGAGATCACAGAAAGGAGGTGTACAGCAACCATGGAAGGATAATAGAATTCTTAGAAAAAGTTTTTTACGGAACTAATTCTCCTTTGGTATGAAAATATCTCGTTTCTTGGTGGTGATAGAGGAAAATTAATCCCATGTACACGGCTAACAATGGCTGACGATGACATCCGTCAAATACATCAGTTTTGACATTCTTATAGATGAATGAACACACTTTCTTGTCATTTTGTGCAGGAAACAAAGCCAGTAACAATGATTAGCCGGTGCCCATTTTCAAAATCAATCACTGAAACTTTTCCTCTCATATGAGTTGTTCGGGCGTAGCTACATTGTGCAGCGAGAAAAACTAGCCAGAGAACCATGCGTGCCAGAGAACGTGGCATAATGATTATTAATGAGTAACACCCATTTAATCATAGGTCAATCATGAGAGAACTATTTTAACCGATTGACTTTGAAAGGAACGCCAGTGACGCCATGGTCTCTGTTGGCGACCATTCACATTAAAATTCGCACTTTTTGCGTATTGTAGCTTTATCATCGATCTCGCGGTTAGACGGAGTATGGGCGAAAGGCAAGGCGAAAGGAAAATACTCTAGCAGGGACTAGACTAGCTTAAGCTGATATTTTGCTTTTGCTGGTAAATATTAAAGCTTTTTGGTCTATCGAACCGTTCGATCAGCTCTCTCTCTCTCTCTCTCTCTCTCTCTCTCTCTCTCTCTCTCTCGTGCGTTCCTACACATGATTTGCACATAACGATTAGCCGCATTTAAATTTACACTATGATGTTTCCGATCGTGATATCAACGAAACAAATAATCCATTGAGTACTGGCACGTTTTCATCTGAGTCGAGTCAGTGGTTAAATTTATTGAAACCGTCTGGAAAATATACCTTCGTTGCTGTGTAGCGCTGGAAATAATAATGTAACCCTGCCAGCCGATAAACATTGCAGGACATAATGTATGAGGCGAAGCCGCCCATACATAATTGAGTGCAAAGTTTGCTTGTGACCATTATCGACTCGGAGGGGCAGATGCAATGCCTGCGACTTTTTAGATGTGGAAAATATCTGGTGCCACAATTCTGGATAAGCAGATACATTGTGAGTAAAATCTAGGATGACGTCACAGAATTGACAAAGCTATAATATGATTAAAGCAATATACAATGTGTGCTTAGGATTCAGAAATCCACGAGAAATTTTAATATCACATCTAAATTTCCTCTAAATTTAACATATTTTTCAAACGTGGTTATTACACTTTCCAATAGTAGCATTATCATCATGATTATAGAAAACAAAGTATGTGGTTTGCACAGTCTACATATAATGTATATTTGGAAAGAAATTTGAATCGCAAACACTAAACACCATGGGAGAATAGAATTTTGAACAGTAAAAAGGTAAAAAAATACTGCCATCATGCACTCTATTTCGCATGAGATAAATCACCCATTTTAACCAATTTAATGCTTTACAGAATTTACTAAGTCTAATTTTTTATCTCTGCATTTTTAGAAAATGCAGATCTCATACACAAGAGGGCTTAAATTAGTGAAAATTTGTCACTTGTTTCTATTTATTTTAATTACTTGTCTCTTTATTACATGATTTGAACTTGCTAAGGGTGACCCTTTTTTTTGTTTCTCATCTCCAGAGGAATACTCGGGCAGGGCGGGCGGTCGAAATAAAAAATCAAACAAGTACCAAAAAAAAACTGTATTTGTTTTAATTCAATGTTCCATTCAGTCTCTACAATTTTTAAGTACAAAAATCGTGTATTTGTTTCCGTTCAATGTTCTGTCCATTCACTGTCACTGCAATTGCTTGTCTTTCAGTTCAGTGTTCTGTACTCTTTGTCCTTTCAGTCTGAGTCGCTGCAATCTTACAGTTTGATGATGGTGGTGCTGTTGCTAGGATGATCGCCTCAGAAGGGGCGCAAATAAAAAAGTTTTTTTTATTTTCATGTCTCAGCTAAAATTTACAGTCTGTCGGAAGATGAGAAACACAAAAATAAGAAATGTCGCCCTAATATTGAGCCTTTGAACTCTGTTTGATTGTAAGCTTTCAGAGGGAAATTATCATGTTGATATACTGATGAAATGACCATCAAAAACACTTTATTTCTCGTCATTATACCATTAATAGTGATGAGCAAAGTAAAAAAATATGAATATTTTGTATATCTGTTATTTTTGACAAATAAGATATGGTAAAACTGCTGTAACTCTGATATTTTCACACAATTACACAAATGTTGCAACAGGTCAGGGGCGTTTTCGAAAATATTCAGTAAAATTGCATTTTTGACATATGGAGCAAACTGCATATTGGTAGTTTTGTCAAAATCGTCCGTGAAAATGGTATCTACACAGCATTTTAAATGTCATTGAACGAGAAAATGTGCAGCTTAAAGATTGGAAGGAAACTGAGGCAACAATCTATGTATATAGTAGCTTTAAAAGGCCATATTTATAGATCTGAGTCTGTGAATTTCATTGGCCCACAGTCTTTCAAAGAAAATAATGGGATCTGTTATATTGAAATGGTAAAAATCTTTTAGTTGTACACATTTATCGAAAGTGTATCCTATAGCTGAAAGATGCAATATTACAAATTGCCCTTAAAACACGTGAATTGCCGCAAAACAGAAGAGTAGCTTAGCTTGAATTTGCTGAAAAAACAAATATTACTACAGTATCCTATTCTCCCAATTTACTTCCAATCGTGTTACTAATAAACAAACCTTATCATACATTGTACCTGGATACCCACAAGAATATTAAACATGCAAGTGAACAACAACATCATCAAAGGAGAAATAGATAACAAAATGTTATTATAAAAGGAAATTGATATGGGTTGTGTTCTGAAGGCCGAAACAGCATCTAATGTCTACTGAAAATGACAACAACTAGGAAACACTGATACACAAAACATAGTGTGTAAAAAGGTCAATGTCCTCCCTCAATCAATTTTAGAGTCTTACCCTTCAATTCGTGCTATATCGCTTCTATCAGACCTTTTTGTGAATAATGCTCTATTTGAAGTCTACTATTTTCATGAAAATAACTATCGACCTTGATTTTAGTCAATCAAAGAGCAAAGTCATCAAAAACTTGACAGTAATGCTTCAAAATGGTTTCGCACGCATGTACTGTACTGATCAACGGAGACACCTTGAAGGCAATTTAAAGAATTTTCAACACAAACACAATACGGATTCAATGTCCAAGAGGCACCTTTAGTCCGACTCATTTAAATTCATATCATGCATGCAAGTTGGTTACACGACATTGAACTAGCATTAAACATTTGATACATTCGGAAGATTTTCCACAATCTCCAATCAATATAGATAATAAGCCGTTTCTACTCCAGTTCGAGTTTCGTTTTTATTGAAGAGCTGTTGACATAAGGTGCTGGCAAAAACAGTCGGATACCTGTAGAATCGCTGATAATCTTTTTCTCAATTTCATAACACCATAATGCTTCGCGCCGGAACTAGAAAGCCGGTATTTCGTTCCTTGGTTTGTTGTTATCGACATCATCATCGAGAGTCAACAGTGTCTGGGGAAAAATTACAGTCATCGTGTTTATAAGCATGTTTATACCTTTCATGGAAACTAATGGGCCTACGGATGACAGGTAGACTTTGGACTGATGGGAAGCAACTAAGTCAGTCGCACTGTCAGTAGGATAACTATTATGGTCAGAAAGACTCATCCTTGGGCGGCTAAATAGGTAGCTAATTAAGCAGTGAGCTGTGAATGTATGTATGTATGTATGTATGTATGTATGTATGTATGTATGTATGTATGTATGTATGTATGTATGTATGTATGTATGTATGTATGTATGTATGTATGTACGTACGTACGTACGTACGTATGTATGTATGTATGTATGTATGTATGCATGTATGTATGTATGTCTGAATGCATGTAGGCCTATATATACATACATGTACTTAAGGATGATAAATACCTTTTAGACACTTTCAGATTTTTATTTTTTTCTCAATTAAAGAAGTCCAAAACCCCAATAAAGTATATATTTTCTGAAAGTTCTAATAAAGAGTTATCCGACCAACCACAGTACACGGTCATTATTTACATGAGTCACGTGACAAGCGTTTTGCTGAACCTTCAAAAAAACGGTTTTCCCCCTTTCACGAGCAAGCAGGCAGGTAGATAGTAGGTAGGTTTAATTACTATCTATGCTTTTGATCTTATCTTTGTTCTATGTAGTTCTGAAACTTTCTTGATTGCAAATTCTCTCCGGAAGACCAAGAATAGGTATCTGCGTAATGCAAGAGACACTGGGAAAATGCAGTGACTATCTGTAATTGCCACAGTGGAGGTCATTTTTTATGACGTAAAATCAAGAAGATTATCACCAATATTTCGTTACATAACCTTACCATGAATGTAAAAAACAGGCCACAGGCTGACAACAGGTGCCATATATCGTGATCATCGTAGAAATCAAACAGACGACAGTCGCGATTTCCCTCACGTGATTCTGCCGGGGTTTTCTGCATAAAATGTATAATGTAAATATACGCGTAAAATTACGCTGCGGAAGTGAATACACGAAAATAAACCTTGTGAAGAAAAAGCACAATCATGATACTCAAAATTGACAAATGTGCATCTGGCATCTACACATGTAGAATACGTTTCTGGGACAGATATCCGGCCTTAGAATCATAATTCTTTTGTAGTTCATCACCTGTGGGAGCTCATATTGATACTCTTGGAGTAAGTAATTAAACAGTTCTCGACTCTCAGTTTTGTTTAATTAAAGAATTTAATGTTTCCCTATGGAGTTAACACACGGACGGCAGCCATTTTGAATTTCAAATATCGATAAATATTAGGTAAATTGTATTTCTTTAGTACCAAATTTGCAACGATTTTTATTCTCACGTCAAGAGAACGAAAGCTTCGTTAAGGAAAGTTTGAACGGCAATTTACGCCATTCAAAGTCGAGGGGCATACAACGACAAACTGCTTGGGCCATAGTTATACACTTTGAACTCAGTATACGTGTATGTAAGTTACACTTACCTCCCACTGGGCTAATCCCTGATTGAAGAAATACAAAGCTGGCACCCAAACGACGTTCAACACGAGAAACACGACAGTTCGTGGTGACTTTGAAAGAATTCTTTCACCCCAAAGATACTGAAATATAACCCAAATTAGTATACATGTATTTCATTAGGAGGCCAATGACTTGACAAGGAATGCTATCGCGGAATTTAGTTATATGTGTGGTGCTTTGAAATCTCGTGTGCAAATATTAGTTTTTTGTGCAGAGTAATTTGGAACTCGAAAAATGAATACATTGCCATCCCAAATGTTGACTAGTACTACATTATGTAAAATAAGCAAGAATATCATTTACCTTCATGGTAATGTAAAATCCTGTGTACCACGCTGAATTGGCCAGGAAGACGTACAGCAGATATGATGCAAAATTTTTGGGTTGTGCGATTGCGCCGTACAAGGCACTGAAACAAAGGTGTGGACAATGTGTACATGATATAAACCCTCTAGTCACCTTTTCAAAATATGCTAACATGTTTATTTTTTCCATCACTTGTGGCTTGCGGATGCGATAATTACAGCTCACGTTCATTGAGTTCGACTTTCCACTTATGCCTAACTACAAAACATTTTTATCAAGAAACCTATTAGAACATAATGGACTTTGCAACTTACATTGACAAATTGATGACATTTCCCAAAGAAAGTAACGCAATCCGCGCCTAAAAACAAAACAAAACCAAAATTCGCACAGAATTATCATAAAGACGAAGCCAATGCGACATATCGAGCAATGTAAACCGTTAGGAGAAATATGGTAAATGCAGGGATAAGTGAGCTCTCTGCTCCTGTCTATTTCAACACTTAAAGAACCGCCACAGTCTGTTTTTTCTCCTTGAAAGATGCTACAGACCAAACTGGTGTTATAATACCCAGGAAAAAATATTCTTCCGAAACTTTAGCAGTTATGATACCTCTTTAGAAACTGAATATTGTTAAATAAATGGTGGAAAACGCCATTGGCATTCTCAGATAACAAGCTAACTGCTTTAATTTGGTATAGGACAATATAGTCGGCGGACACAGCGCAAGGTTTATTTCACTTTACATCAAGACATAGTGAAAATAAAAATATTAGCTGTTTATTTACGTGTATTTTCTTTGATAAATAGTGTTTTTTGAAATCTGCCTTTCTTTTAAAAGACCACCGTCCAAAAGTGTAGCTCTAATTACTTACATTGTAAAGAAATCGTCGCACCAACGAATCAAACGTCAGACAAATGTTTCATAGCAATTATGTTTGAGTTTTCATGGGCTACTATTAACTTCTGTGTAATTATGTAACCTTTTTATGTGACTGCATCTAGATCGTTTCCTACTACTTACCGGATACCTTGGTGGACAACATTGTCGTAGTGCCATGCTGTCTGTTTGTAGAAGTGAAAATCAATTATAATGTTATGCCGCGCAGGTATTCAACAATCATGTTCGTGCTCACCCGCAGTACAATATTACACACTACAATAACAAACTATTCGGTGCATAAGGCATTGTTTTCGCAAGACTTCACCTAATAATTCCAACACTCTTGTGTAAGCTTAACATGTAAATTGAATGAAAGTGTTAACAAAATAAAGGCAGTGAGTTTTTCAAATACGTGGGTAAAACCGAAAGGACATGATTACACGTGTACCTTTGAGGCTTTCACTTACTATTGCCTATATTATTAACATTACGGTTATATGTACTCTACACGAAATATATTTTGAACTCACCACGGCTGATCCCCTCGACGTAGTATATTCGGACAGTCAGTGTAAAGGTCACCCCAATGTGTAATAGGGTGAATATAACCCAGAACCAGGCACTCACAAAGATCTGAAAATAATTGTTTCATACTTTGCAACCATCTCCGACTTCCTAAATTCACATCTCAGTCTCAACAACTCCAATCCACGAAATTTCTACATATGATATAACTAGAAACTGAACAGTTCAACCACACATACCAATATATACACACTTGGAATTTCATATTCTCTCCGGACTTTTATTGTTTGAAGAATAATTTGAAGGCAACTAATATTCTTTCGCTCTCTTCGTGAAATTTCACATCCTTTTTTCGAATATGGCAATTTTGAAGGCGCTCACTTTGCAATGCGCCAAGGTTCAAAGGAGACGCGTTGATTATACAGAAACAGAGGTACCTTAACGCACACTTGCAACATCGATGCAAGTGCTTTACTTAGAATGCTAAAATAACGAACCAACAAAAACCTTACCACTCCAATCACAGTGACAAATATGACAACAGCGAGGCAAATGTAGGTAAAATGTGCAGTTGGCGTGACGTCTGGATGCCTCGCCTGGTATAGCTTTAGCATGCTAAGACCGATCATAATGTACATATAAGAAGTATCTGGTGTAAGAAAAAATAATTATAGAATTCCATTGTTATTTTACGAAGGATTGTTACAGTAATACTCTTCCTAACCCATGAATCAGTGCAAAAAGGTCGGGTACAATTGGGTACAACAAAACTCTGGTGAGACATATGAGTCAAAAGACACAATAAACGTTTTGCTAAAGGCACGGGTATAAGACGTTAATTTCATAATATTTTTAAAAAATTGTTGTCATTTTTATTTGTTGAAGTTACTCTTGAAATCTTCGTAACATTGCTGACCGCTGCAGTAATTATTGATTCAAAACGTGAATTTTCCCATGGCTGATTGATGTTTTGAGACATAAAAAAAGGAATGCGCCAATGGTATAGATTTATCGTACACGAAGACCAACGCTCAAAGGAACAGATATATATTATAAGATTATGCCCCAAGGGCAGGTTTTCGAGTTCTAACATTTTGACATTTTTACAGTATTTTTTTTTGTTCTACCGCTCGTGTAAGCTCATTTTCGAAGCTCTTGGGTAAGTGATGTTAACTTGTCGATCTTGTTTTTGTAAAAATCGAAAAATTATATTTCCCATTTTGAATGTGGTAAATGTAAGGTTATGTTTGTCTAGTACCAAATTTTCACGGTGAACCCTACTAATAAGTTGCCTTGAGGAAAGTCAGAGCGAAAGTATAGGACTGTTGCTAGGCACATACTGCTCTAAGCCAGACATAGGGAAGGATGAACGACAAAGTGGTTTGCTTGGCTCACTGAGTTTTCGTAGCAAAATTATTTTCAGGTAATGCTTTTTCTGATCCACTTTGTGGCTTCTAAGCCGTTTCAATCTTAAACCCCATCAATATTATGAAATGAAACTTACCGAACTGAAAATTACCATGAGTTGGACACACATGATAGCAAGCACTATGAATTCTCTCCATTATCAGTGCGATACCAATGGCGTAAAATATGCCAAAGTATCTTGGCAGACCGAGTTCCTGTGATGGAAACATTTGATCGACGATATACGGTACAGGTGTGCGCGAAATTCCCCGGCCCACCCCCCTTGTAATTACTGAAGGCTCCCTAAAGCTCCATTAATATTACAAAATGAAACTCACCGAACTGGAAGTTAGCATGAGTTGGACACACATGATAGCAAGCACTGTGAATTCCCTCCATGAACAAGGCGATACCAATGGCGTAAAATATACCGAAGTATCTTGGCAGACCGAGTTCCTGTGATGGAAACATTTCACTAACTTATCTGAATCATGATAATCTCGGCTGCTGTTGATCGACGAAATTGTTAAGAAGGCTTAGCGGTCCCTTCTTGCTCTATACAAGTTCAGGCTGTGTTTTTTAAATAAACCGAATGTTTGTCATTAACAAATCAGTATGGACTCTATCCCCTCCCGCGATAAATGATCCGTATTTGCTCAATGTAATCAATCCGTGTTCAATACATAAAGAATAACGCAAAATAGAATGATCATTAATATAAGTGTGTACTACGGCATTAAAAAAATAAGTTACAATCAAACTTCTACATTACCTGTCTGTTCTCTTTGCATCTCTCCTTGTGTTTCCGTTCTTCCCTTCGAGTGATGATGAGGAATAGTATGCCAAGTAAGATGTAACCGACATTACTGAAGACATTGTTGAAAGAACTGGCGAGAAAAACAATATTAAACGTTACCTTCTTCATGTCTACTTCAATATTTGTGATTGTTATTGTTTGGATTTATATTTAATCTACCGTAATTGAGTTTCTCTGTGAACAACAAAAGGCTGACAATATTGCAACCGGCATCTAGGGTTTGTATCACACTAGAGGAACTTAAAATACTCTATAGATATGTCGTTATACTCTGTTGGATAAACAATGTTTTTCTGAAAGATTTGATGTCGGAGGCCTTTCTGACTTGAAACAACAATAAAAATGCTATTCTAAGCGACTTAAGGATATGGGCAGATTGAAACTGACAAAACTCCACCAACCTTAGCATAGCGAGGCGATTAGCACATCGGAAATTGTAGTAGCAGACATCTTCGTCACCATTATTATGGAATATCTTTGTTGAACAATGGAACAATTTATTATTATTATTATTACTTTGTTGTTGTTGTTGTTGTTGTTATTGTTGTTGTTGCTGTTGTTGTTGTTGTTGTTGTTGTTATCATCCCACACAATCACTCATTTACAATCGCTCATGAAAGTGTTAAATCTTTTACATCCACGTCTACAACGTCTATGGGATGCATATGTAGTGTCCATAGACCCCTAAACTGCTATATTTGTGAAGGATGTTTAGGATTGCGTGAGTTTTGAGCATTTATTCTAAGTGGATGGATTTCTATTGATAGTAACATGCTGCATTGTAGTGCTATGGCAAGCTGTTGTTTGTCATTACTGCCGCCAACCATTTGAACTTTATCAGCTTTTAGCCTTGAACACATTGACACTCAGTAACCAAAGTAATATCCTCTGATTTCCCAAAATTTTTGTAAAGAGCTTGATGTGTCAGAAAATTGTTTATTTTGATGGTGTGATTACAGTTATCGCAAAATATGCCACGATGTGGTTCTGTTTACAATGATATGCGTATTTAAAAATATGTTGTAACTTAAGTTGATATGAGAATAATATTTTGATACATATTCGGAAAAGAATTCTTCCGTCTCCTTGAGAAACATTTCCCAAAGGATTGTAAATTACATAAAGTTCTTAACAGAAAACACAGTCAAATTAAGCTACAGCTGCATGCAGAACATGGACAGTATTATAAAATCACACAACAAACGGGTCACCCAGCGCAATGATAGAAAACTCACTGACGTATGTAAGTGCCGCATCAAGCCCAATTGCCCACTCCAGGGGGCTTGCCAGTCTAAATCCATAATCTCTAAAGCTACTGTTACAAGCGATGCCAATGAGGCGAAACATTGCATCGGTCTAACTGACAACACATTTAAAGCACGCTAGGCAAATCATGTCCAATCTTTCCGAAGTAAGGCATACGCCAACAGCACAGAATTGTCAAAATATGTCTGTCACTTGAAATCTCACGACAAACCATTTAATATATCATGGTCAATCCTATAAAAAGCAAGCAGTTACTCAAATGTGTCAAAGAAATGCAACCTTTGCCTTACAGAGAAGCTATTCATAATCAATGCAGATAAATCTAGCCTTTTAAACAAGCGTTCCGAGTTGGTATCCAAGTGCCGACACGAAAACAAATTTTACTTGTCAAATTTTAATCCAACCCACAACACCAAATGGTTTGACCCAACCTGATACTTATATGTAAGCACCTGAAGCAAATTTCACACAATAAAATCTACCTATCTGACGATCGCGTGTATGCGTGAAACTCGAGTAATAGGTACCAAACATACTTGATGTGTTCTCATATTTATTATATATATATATATATATATATATATATATATATATATATATATATATATATATATATATAATTAGATATTATTTCGTAATATTTTTCTTCGTTCAGGGAAGGAAAATACGAGTGACGTAATGGCCGTGTCACCACGAGTCGAAGACGAGTAGTGACACGGTTTGACGGATCTTTGTCCGTCTGTGACCCTATATAGTGGCGCGGCATAACCAAAATTTTCATAACAATTGTGCATTTTGTGATAAAAGCATGAAAGTTGGTAGGAATGTAGATTATTATAATTTAAATCAATTTGGATACCGAGCCACCACAGGTTGAGCCTCGTTCTGGTGTGGCGGCCATTTTAAAATATGGCGACATCAGTCACTATAAAATCCCATTATATAGTTACCGCTCTACGGATGATTCTGTGGAGAATAGTGGACGTATTTCCATCTAAATGCCCATTAAGATTAATATTTGCATATTTTATTGTTTTAAAATCAATTTGGATACCATGCCTTTAAGCATAGAGCCTCGTTCTGGTGTGGCGGCTATTTTTAAACAGAGCGATCATCAATTACTGTAAAATTCCATAGGTGCTTTTTACGGATGATTCTGTGGTGAATAGTGAATGTATTACCATCATAAATGCATATTAAGATTTCTATTTGCATTTTTTGCTGTTTCATTATTTCAAATTCTCAGAAAAGCGGGTTTTCCTAATAAAATTATTGACAATATGGCTGCCACAAGGCCTAAGTGGAGGATTCAAAATTGCAAAATGTAATGTTGTTTGACGATGAGCAGCTGCTAGCTGTTCTGTGTAAGTAGACTATCAGTAGGTACTGTTCAGAGTTTTTTATTTTATTCTTATTTATAATCGTTGATGCACCAGTTTTAACTATTTAAGGGTTGTAGCTGGTACGTGTTCATCACACGTGCGACACTCACTAGGTTTTGCAAACTATTGGCCTATATCGGCCCATGGCTGTGGTGGGGAGGGTATGAAGCGTCCAAGTGTAAGAACAGCCTGTCCAATGTTCTGCCAGTGGATTGGGTGTTCTTGAGTACAACGTTGAATATGTGCAATATTTTGACATTCTAATTATCGTTTCTAAACTTTATAATTAGCCATTGACGAGTTTTGCAGGGCGTTCTTGATCATAATTCCTAACATGGAAAATTGTGCAGGGGATTTGACCCAATCTCTCACTCTTGTTCATCTACATTAATACGTAGGCCTACATACAAAAAAAACATGATAATATTTACTGTATAACAAATCTTAAAGTTTTTTTTTTGGGGGGGAAATTCTCTTATATACCCCCATAATTGTCAATGTTAGAGATTTATCATGTAAACTACAATTAGTAAATTAGTGGCGCCGTTTAAAATTTGACCACATGGAGAACACGAACATATTTTTATATTATCTTTTGGCTAAATATATTATGTCTTATACATTACTTTTCGTAATTCATTTAACATAAACCGATCTTGTGTAATTTGATATCGATTTCATGATTTACAAATTAGTTTAAGAGTTATTTTAACGTCACGTCAATGGTCTATTGCATAAATATAGATTCATGCCCATCATATTTTGAACATCGTATATTTTGGTACTAATTTCTTGATAGGACATAATTTGTTATTCAAATGCAAAAACGGGGTACCACAGTCATTGAATGGTAATACTCAACTTTCTTTCGTTTTGACATACATGAAAGGTAGGGAAAGCAAAGCTTAAACACAATCCTACACTTTTGTCAGTGATGTCCGTGCTTGGCACTTCCCGGAGCTGTGCTTGCTTTTGCATGGCTTGTCAGCTGGCGAATATTTTATTCCTTTCCATGGTGTTTACATAGGCCAAGACAAGTTTAAAGGACAATTCTGAGATTGAACATAGACCTCAGAGAGTTTACGTAGTTCAGTAATCACAATAAACAAATTGCACATTCAGTGATATACAATTACAGCAAAGTTATTCCCAAATTTTGAACGTTTTTGAACATGTCAGCGTAGCTTAATTTGAGCTGCTTTATAAAGTTTAGAGGCAATAATTAGATCGAGTGCGTACCGGATACATGCTTTTAAACTATAGAAAATCCTCTTAAACTTGAGTTAATTCTTAAAGATCATAAGCGATATAATTAGATCTGATCAACATCGTATATATCCTGGAAATATTTTACTGAAGAATGCCCAGCTAAACCTGAGCTAATTTATAAAGTTAAGAAACGATAGTTAAACGACTAAATATCGGACATATCTAGGAAAAAGTACTTAAGAAGGCAAACTAAACTTATCCTTATTTATGAAGTTCAGAAACTATCATTAGAGCAGTTAAGTATTATGCATGTCCATATTTTTGTTAATGAAGAAAGCCAAGCTATCTAACATGTATATATACAAACATAAGCGATAATTAGATCTGCCCAACATTGCATATATCCTGGAAATATTTTACTGAAGAATGCCCAGCTAAACCTGAGCTAATTTATAAACTTTTAAACTATAACTAATCGACTAAATATCGGACATATCTAGGAAAAAGTACTTAAGAAGGCTAACTATCTTCTGCTTATGTATGAAGTTTAGAAACTATCATTAGAGCTATTATGTAAGTATTATGTATATCCATAGATTTTTAATGAAGAAAACCAAGCTATCTGACATATATATATATATGGAAACTTTTGCAAATTTATGAAGTTTAGAAACGATAATTAGAGCAGCTAAATATCAGACATATCCATAATATTTTGTTAATGAAGAGATTGCAACTTTCTGACATATCTATTCTTCAGGAACGCCCAGGTAAACTTGATGTAATGTATAATGATTAGAAACGAATATTGGATCAGCTAAACTGTTCCTAATTAGCTGTGCTTATCGTGTAAATCTAGTTTAACCAAATAGACTTCACATACAGTTTAGCAAACAAAACCTATAAAGGCACAATTTCGCACCTTGCTCCTAAATCAGTTGGTTGTATAATTCAGTATCAGACTTTCTTTTTTAATCTCCTTTACAGCGGGTAGAACGCACACCATCATTTAGTTTTCAAAAAATTGCCTTACCAAAAAACACTAAATTAGATTGTCGGATAAGAACTGTTTAGGTCCAATCTTACAAAGCAAACTTGAAAAAAATTACCTTAATATGCGATGTTGATAATATTTTGAGATCATCCGTGACTATGATTTTGGCTTACTACTTTCATAAAGGCGTGTTTGATAAAAAATATATGTTTCACGAAATTTGCCGTATCTTGGTACTCCCCCAAATATGATCCCAATGACTACTAAATCATATTATCATCCCTTTAAAGGTTCATGTTCATTTCATATTTTTCACATACGTCTGTTACAAACAAAACAGATTTCATATAAGCATTATATTGCCTTCTGTATTATGTGTAGCGAAAAATGGTAGCATGTAAGATAAGCCGTAATTTTCGATTTAATATTTTGGGGTATTGGGTAAGTCTTGGTCCTATTTCATGAAAGCTGTAAAGGATATCATCTTAAAGAAGAATAAATCGGTTTACTAATGAAACCCCATAAAGCAGGTTATGTAGAAGTTAGGCTCGGCAGATGACTTAAACGAAGACTGGTTTAACAAAAATATTTTAGTGAGTCTCAAAATCGTGAATTTACAACACCCTTCTAAACATGACTTATTTTTTTTCTGTTAAAAGTCTATTCCAGTAGTAAATAAAAGAGTTTTCATACAAGGCATGGACTTTTATTATATTTCTAGGTAAAAGGGTCGTAGAATTTGAGATAAGCAGTGACATTAATTTTGAATAAAGTTTGGGGTATGGGTAAGTTTTGGTCATGTTTTATAAAAACAGTGGAAGATATTGCATATTACAATATGTCATCTGAAAGAAGAATAAAATTACTTTCAAATGTTACCCCACAAGCTAGGTTATGTTAAAATATAAGGTCAGCAGATGACTTACAAGGAGGCATGCTTAACGAAAAAGATGCGATTCACAATACTTTGACTTTAAGGCACCCTTCAGAACATGACCGTAACAGCCATTGCATCCAACATTTTTGCTGTTAAAAGTCTATTTCATGTTTTGACATATTCTTGTAGCAAATTAAACAGATTTCATACAAAGCATTGCCCTTTGTAATATGTCTAGGTACAAATTAGTAGAATTTGAGATAAGCGGTGACAGTAATTTGCAATATAAAGTTTGGGGTATGGGGTAAGTTTTGGTCATATTTTATGAAAACTATGGAAGATATTGCATAATCCTATAATTCATCTGAAAGAAGAATAAAATTATTTTCCAATTATAAGCCTTGTTATATTAAAAAAATAAGCTCAGCAGATGACTTAAAAGAAGACATGTTTATTGAAAACGCATTCGAGTTGGCAATACTGTGATTTTGCGGTACCCTTCAAACTATGATCGGTAAAGCTGTAGCATCCCAATATCTTTTTATGTCAAAAGTCTATTTCACATAATTAACATTGTCCTTGTAGCACATAAAACAGATATCATACAAAGCATTGCCTTTTGTATTATGCCAAGGTAAAACATTGGTAGAATTTGAGATTTGCTATAATTTGCATTGCAAACTCTGGGGTATCGGGTAAGTTTTGGTCCTATTTAATAAAACAATCTATTGAAGATAATGCATATTACATATGTCATTTTAAAGAGGAATAAATTTTCATTCTTATGATACCCAACAAGTCAGGTTATGTTGAAAAAAAGCTTAGCAGATGACTTACAAGTACTACCAGAAAAATGCACGTGGGTATGCGCAAAATGGTGATTTTGCAGTACTCTTTAAAACACGACTGTAACAGTTATTGCATCCCTTTATTTTTTCTGTTAGTTTATTTCGCATTCTAGGGATCCCAAGCTTCTATAAATACAGCTTCGTTATCCTAGAGGTGCATGTAGACCCCTCTAGCCAACGGAATAATATTTCTTGACTGCTGACATAGTGTCATCCTTTGATAGGATCTAATACAGAGCAGTTTATGCACAAGAATTGTGTTTTTGTCTGTATTTACCCGTTTAACAAGTCAGGCGATGAAGAGCAGTTGGAAAAAGTTGCAAATCACTCTTCCCATAGTTTCAAATTGAAGATATGCAACCAAAATTACTCAAAATTATTCAAAATTATTCTGCACTTGATGTTTACTGGGTGAAAAATACCTTGTCTGGCCGCCATTTTGAAAAATGGCTGCCATGGCAACGCTCCAACAGATTTTCAGTGGCTCGGTATCTGAATTTGTTTAACATATATTAAGACACATCTGAGCCAAGTTTGGTGCTTTTATAACAAAATGCACAATGGATTTGCCATGCCGCACCACTAATACTCTTCTCACCTCTTATAGAAGGTACCAAGAGACTAGGCGGGCATCTACAACAACAATAATTGAATATGGCTTTATCAAACGATAGTTTGCTTTGGACCTTTATGTAGTATATACTTACATTTTGGTGAGCCAAGACCAGTTGTATCACTGGTAATGCGTAGAAGATGGCTATTGGGATTAGGTTGCACCAATACAACTTGTACTTTTCAGTAAGGTGTGTATCAGATTTTTCCGACAAATCGGCAACAGACAGAGGTAGCTGCAAAACGAGCATGGCATGGTTATCGAATACTTCATACATTTAAATGTTCTCTCTTACAGTGAAGAGTATAAGATTAATGGTAAAAGACTTCTGATGCGAAAAGAAAATAATACTGGCTGAAAAAACAACCTCCGTGTGAGGAACGCTGTATGACGCTTCAAAGGCAGCTGTTCACTGTCACTATTAATTACGTTTGGTGTTATATATGCCGCAAGAGTTTACAATTATGTACAATCCAATGATGTTGGATACAAAATAGGTCTTCATTGCCTTGCAAGGCCTAGTCACGACAGCATCGCAAGGCATGAATACTTGAACGCAAAATAGATACCAAAGGTTGACAGTCTTATCGGAAGCATTCATGCTACAAGTGAAATGTATCGGGATGGATAGATGCACACTGTTATTATTCGCAAAGGAGACAATTTTTTTCTTGTGTCTAAATAATTTCACGTTTCCCCTTCAACGGGAATGTCTTGATGGATTTACGATGCCTTATCAATTTACGGTTTGGATCATACCTTTACCCTATCAGCGTTGTTCTCGGCTCTCCCGTCACGGGAATCTGCTCTACCTAGGTGGAAAAGGAAAATGCCATCAGTATTTACTCAGTTTCGTGTATAATCTGTGAGAGTGCGCGTGTGTACACATGTGTGATATAGTAAAATGTGCTCAAAGGTGGTATGTTTGCATGACAGAAGCTATCACTAAAATGATTTTTCTTTCTTTCTTTACAGCCAATTTCAAATATACAAGTATACAAATATACAAGTCTCATTGTGCAATGGTGAAGAAAAAGGCAAAGCCGGAGCCAGGAATGAAAGCTTAGAGCTAATCGAGCGTGGTCCAATTTTCATTAAGTTAACATTGCGATACTCGTCTTAATTATATCAATCCTTAGATAAAAGTCTATAAGGGAAAACCAGATATGCCATTATGCGAATGAAATCCAGTGAGAAAATGAATGAGAATGGAATACTCAAAAATTAAATGCAACAAGGCTGCATTCCACCGTCTAACATAAAATAACCTATATGGGCTGTATATCGCCATACGGCATAATTCACTTAATGAGGACAATGTATAGGAAAATTCTGTGGGACTAAAATAAGTTTTGATCATCATTTACTTTTATACTGTATGAATGAATATTGCAATGTTTTAAAAATATGTCTTGTCAATTTCGTACGAGTGTGTACGTGAAGTTCCATAAATATTTCAAAGCCTGAGATTGAAATATGTGGAGTTTTATTTCTAGATCACATTTCTGTAACATGGCTACATCATCGCAAATAACCAGCGTGGCTGAAGTAACATGACCTAGAAATACTCCTACATTAGGGTAAGTCTTTTTGCAAATGATGTACGTTATTGCCCATTTAGCTATTTATGGACACAACATCCATCAAGTAGAATATACTTTCTTTCCCTACCTTCTTGAGGTCTGCAGCTTGCCTCGCTGTCACACACACTATCAACGACGTCCGCTTCTTCGTTACTACAAAGGGAAATTCAGAAGGAACTGTACAGTTGTAATTTTCAAGAAGACTGAAGGGCACTGGCCATCAATTAATCATTATCCATATTGACGTAATACCAACCATGTATTCATTCACATAAAATATACATGCAAATGTATATAATGCACATAGATAGACTGATAGACAGACAGATAAACACACGAATGGATAGATAGATAGATAGATAAAGAGAGAGATAGAAAGATAGATAGACAGACAGAGTGAAAGATAGAAAAAAAGATAAGTAGAAATATAGAAATATAGATAGAAAGGAATGATATGAGCTAAGGGAGTTGAACAGGTTGTGGTGAATAGAACAGACGATAAAACATGCATATGGTAGAGAAGAGCAGGTGACTGGGGTCCAGGGGATCATGAAGATATGATACGAGCCTGGTGGAGTCAGACTGGGGAGATAAAACAGACAATGATATACCCACGGGTATAGAGATGCGACTCGGCCCAAGGGATCATGCTGGATGAATGGAGCCTAAGGGATCATTGTGATATGTATGATATGAGCCTCAGGGAGCAGACAGGTAGAGGTATGGTGATAAAGGCAAGAAAACGTGGAAAAGTCGACAGTCGAATGTCGATATTAAACTGAAAAATGTCGGTGCATACAGAGCAAAGTCTTCAAAATCATGTTGCCATCGATGGAAGTGCAAAGTCCATGGTAGTTGGATATGTAAGGTCCCGGAAAGCAAAGTTCCTGTAATCAGCATGTGGCTTTCAGTTGGAAAGCACGATTCGAACAAAACCGATTTAGGGCCTACAGAATGATATAAAGGCAGTTAAGATATATTACTAGAAACTGCAATCCTGTTAAAATTATCAAAAAGAAAAAGATTATAATCGGCCGTGGAAAAGTGATAGTATTCTGAAAGAAAAATGTTCTTCATGAGCCACACTGATTTGAAACTTAACAATCCTTAAAAGTCAGTGAAAGTGCTGGTGTAAGTGTGTTGTGCTTTCCAACAGAACAGCATTCTTGTGCTACTATAATGCAGATTGGGGTAAGTTATTCAAAAGCAGAGAAGGGTCTGTTGACTGAAATGTTGCATGGGCAGTCATTTCACTAGCAACTAAACATTGGAAGTGATTGCAGGGCCAAGCACACCCTATGATACGATACAAGCACCTGCTTATTGCAGAGTCTTTGGCAATGGCATTCTTGGTGGGTTGCAGGCGTTAGAAATTACTGTTGTGCGCTTCAAGGCATGTAAACAGAAATATGCTAGGGGAGATATTGATTTCATTCCAAGGAAGTGCACGGTGATGACTCGTTGAAATGAGTCTGTTTTACATCCTGGTGTTTACTGTCACGTCATTGGGATACTTAGCTACAAGACGAAGTTAACTGTCACATACTTTGGTTGCCTTACAGGTTGTACCGGACTAGAAAGTGCAATGGTTGTAGGATTGCCGACAGGAGTGGAGATGTACAGGGGTTCGGTATCCTGGGGACGGCGCTGTCGTTCTGAGGCCTTACATCTGAAATACAAAACAAAGAATAAGAAAAATAAGTTATTGTGTAAGAAGTTTGCCCGACATGTGCGTTGTAAGTAAAGCAACTTGCACAGAACCGTATGTGAGGCTAAACTGTGCAATAATCATAATAATGGGAAGAACACTTTTTAGATGGCCATATCAACACGCTGAAAAGAGACACGTTGATGCTTGTAAACAGGAAGAGAGCAAACTAACATGAACAGCAAACAACTAAAACTGAGTAACTAGTACACAATTGCTAGCGAATTTATTCTCCCAATACGTTTGGTATTTCCGATGAACAAATGTGAGCGGACGTGGCCTCATAGTAGCATGAAGAAAAAAGAGACAATTGCCATTGTCGAGTCGACCCTCACAGACAAACATGCCACCAAGAAGGGAGACGACAATCTGAAAGGCGATATAGAATTACCAGCCATTCTCGGTCTCGGGCTAACATGATTGGAACTAATTTGGGATAATTTGATTGTGAAGTGATGTAGGTTTAATTTGTGAATTTAAGCTCATCTGCTTTTCTTTTTAAGTTATACACTTTTAATGAGTAATTTGTATTTGCAACATTCAGCAGTAGGGCATCTAACAAGTTTGAGAAATGAAGATCGAAGTATCCCAAATTAGTTCCAATCGTGTTTGCTGTAATTCGCTTGTTCACTGTTCTGGAATGGCAGCATCATCCAAGCTTAGAATTAGGAGGAAATTATCGGGTGACATCCAAAAGGTCGTTAGAAGCAACTATGATATTGAACAATCTGCTTCTCCTTGAATTTTATGCCATCTAAAGGACGTTCACCAACATCATCATCATCATCATCGTCATCACATTTTCTTATCCATTCATCCACCCAACCCTACCGACCGACATGCATGCATGCATGCATGCGTGCGTGCGTGCATGCATGCGTCCTCCGTCCTTATGTACGTCCGTACGTACATTCCTACATACGTTTGTACGTACATACATACACACATACACGCATGCGTACATACATACATACATACATACATGTACATACATACATACATACATACATACATACATACATACATACATACATACATACATACATACATACATACATACATACATACATACATACATACATACATACACTTCATTACTTGGTTACTCACCGATTACAACGGTTTGTAAGCAGTGCGATTAAACCATATAGTACATAGAAGCCCATGTAGAATGAAACTGCTATCACAATACTCTCCCAGTACGTAGATCCTGTCGAGGAAAGCAACTAGCATCATGATTTTTGTGCGTAATATTGTTGCAATTGTTTTCAAAAAAAGACACATGGATAACATTTTGAATCCATGAAAATGTAACAGTTCTGGGTATCTAGATGAGAATATCGCCCTGTTTTTCAGTTGGATAAGGTCTCATGATATAAGTTGTCTCTCACTAATGTTATGAAAGGACAAAGCATCATACACTCGTGGCCACTTTTCTGCTGATTAAGCCCTCTTGATGCAGTCAGATATTCTGTCTGTACAAAGGCAAAACCAGCTCTATAGGCCTATCTGGCGTTGTAAATGAGAGTTTACGTTTGGCACTGGTCAATATACAAGTCTTGTTTCAGACAGCAGACTATCGTCTATAGATCCAATATGAATTTTATTGTATATATTTTACCTTTTCACAGTGCCTTGTTAGTTTTATGGAAATCAGTATAGTTGATTTCAATTTTCCCAGAAACTCTGTCTGCATGGGACACACTTATGTGTGTATGATTCTATAGAGGTGAACTCATAACAGTGTGTTGCCTCAGTAAACTAATTATCACTTACATGTTTAATGTTTAATGAATAGATGTGGTCGTTAGCTCTGATTTACAACCCTCGGTAGGGTCTGTTTCGTCTTTATAAAAGCAGAATATCTGACTGTATCAAGTAGGCTTTACAGTAAAATGCCACAGGTGTTTACAAATAAAACTTCAAAATAATTATTTTTTTTCTTAATCCGTGTAGAGGCTTAAAATAAAACCATTGTTAGAGATACCTAGCTGAAGCGGCTTTGCCCAGTGAGAACAACATAAAAAGCAGTCGGCACAAACACAAACAGAAATAGATTAAAAGGGGAATGAGTACATTCTTCATAAATATATATAAATCGAATACAAAGATGCCCTCACAACACTAGACAATAGTAGGATTTCTATACTGCACGAGAATTACAGACACGTTAAGGGTTTTCCTCTAACCTCACATTTAAATTTAAAATGGGATAAGGATATTTTTATGTTTTTCATTAAAACGTTATCGAAAGATAATTGGTCTATAAGCCCGTTTTCATTACATTGCTACTCATTCCGAAAAGGCTATAACAAATCAAGGGTACCCCTCTCACTAAACAGGGGATCTAATTGCGTCAATTGTCGATATAGGCCTATTACTTAAAGCACTAGACACTCGAAACAAAGATTTTCGAGTGTCTTTGCCTCGGGAAGAGAAAACAAAAACGCGGTATTTTGTATTTTTCCACTTCATGTGTACACGACTTCAAAGAACATCTTTCTCTTCAAGTGTATAAGTATGCGTATTCTATCCAAAGTAAACGAACTGCACGCCCATATAATTACTTAAGTTTACAAAAATTAAAAAAAAACAACCAAGAACTGAATAAATTTTTCTAAATCTTTCGCCCAACTTGTGTTACGCACCTACTGTGCTATTTAATTGAGTTTCCGCGAAATCGAAAAACAAGCACAGGTTTCAACATATTGTAATGTAAACGTGGTACGATGGATGTTTTTTGAGTTTCAAACCCTTCTTGAACACTAACAATTTGCTGTAAAACTTGTGGATTTAATCATTGTGATTACCGTTTACAAAGCGAGAGCGTACGCGTACCTTTCAAAGAATGGGGAAGGTAACGCAAATGCTATAGCATGCAGTGTCGCAACATTGATCTAGCGATAACTGGCTCATGTTTTGTTTGGTTTTTTGTTTGTTTTTTTGTTTAATTTACACACATAACTTTAACAAAATTATATTGATAAATGCTGAAACATATTCCACCGTTCAATACGGTATATGATAAAATCTTTACGGCCCTGACACGGATTTTGCGGACCTCGCTCGTACGGCGCACGGGCCCTCGCACGCTCGGGCCCTTCCGCCGTGCAACCTTGTTCCGCAAAACCCGTATCAGGGCCGTGAAGATTATAGCTTTACACAGGCACGTGAATTTAGGTATATGATAACACATGTTGAATGACCAATCGGTTTCTAAATTGTCATCAATGTGTGACCTGTGTCACTGGTAGAAAAAAAACATCGGGTCTTTGTTATTTAATACGATATTTTCAATCGGGTTCGAACTCAAAACATACGGTACTCAATCACCTAACGCTGAAGCCACAGACAAAACCGCTCGGTCAAATCCCCAATCTCAAAAATGATTGGTTCACTAACGCCTATAAATTCATGACGAAACAGACACAGAGCACTGCTGGTCATAATGCAGTGTATCTCATTCCTACCTACAAACGAAAACGTAAAAAAACTAAACCACAAAGAAGATAAGTGCAAAATTGGTACAAGCGACCTAATGGCCGGTATAGCTCCGCTGTGTTTATGTAGAGAATAACTATTTTTAGCTCCCATTTGCCATACATATATGGCAATTGGGAGGTTATATGGTTGAAAAAAGTCTGTAAGTGAGATGTATGTATGTATGTATGTATGTATGTATGGATGTATGTATGTATGTATGTATGTATGTATGTATGTATGTATGTATGTATGTATGTATGTATGTATGTATGTATGTATGTATGTATGTCCGTCCAACGCAAAAACTCCGAAACTGCTGCACGTATAAAGCTGATATTTGGTGTAGTGATGCCATATGTGGTCTAGATGTGCCGTTGTTAAAATGAACTTGTTAGTTTTATGGATATGCAAATGAGGTAGAAAAAAGAGCGAAAATGGTCAAAAATCAATAACTCTGGAACTACTCTTCTGATCATTGTCATATTTGGTTTTTAGGTACCTTGGGCCCCACTCATTCAAACATATAAATTTGGTGTCAATATTGGCTGCTTTCTATTTTTAATGAATTTTTTTCTCTATTTTTTCCCATTTCAGTAAAAAATTGTTTCCTCTGAAACCAATGGTCTGTTCGCTTTAAAATTTGGTTTGCAGCTTTCTTGTGATGACCGAAAATAAGACTCATCGAAATTATGGCAAAATTTGCATATTTGTATTTTTGGGCAATTTTTGCCATTTTTGGTCAAAAACATCTTCTTTGAAACTGTGTATGCCATTACTTTCTAATTGGGTGTGCAGGTTCCTAGGAGTGACCTGAAGATGACTCGGTGAACTAATGGCGAAATTTGCAAATTTGTGGTACTTTTTGCCATGCTTTCAAATTTGGTACACAGGTGAAATGTAGGTCATTCATTTAAAGTCAAGTACTGCCAGTGTGAATGAGCAGATTATGATTGTGCTGTTCCAGGCTGAGGTATTATTTATAGGAATGATGCAATGTTAGACGGTAATTGATATTCAACTGAATTTGACTTACATTGTATGTAACTCTTGTACTGAATAAACCCTATCAATTCACCCAGAAAAAATAATTAATATAATCTTAAATAATTGAATTAATTAGGAAATCAACAAAGCCAAAATAATTTTAATGTAGAATTATTAGACAAGTTCAACATTTTTGACAGTTCATAGTGAAATGTTTACCATTTTGGATGATTAAAACATGTAAAGGCAACTTTCCTGAATCCCGACTTTGACATATTCTGTACCGTCATGTATTGTTCTCTGTATGTTATCTAAAAGAAATTGCTCATAATAGTTTGTCATGATAGGTTGGCCAAATAAAGAGAGATAGAGACAGTTCCTATTTCCAGTTGTGATCAACTTGATAAGGATTAAATAAAATTACATTTTGAGGTACAAAATAGAGTGGTCAATTAAAAGAGTGGTCAAAGTGATAGGGTTTTATGGTAAAGCTGGGCTATAATATTCCTCATGTTCTATTTATAGCAATTATGCAATCTGTGTAAACAGTGCAATGAAAGAGTTACATGATTCCTTATAATGCTTTTGATGACCTTGAACTTCTTAAGTTGAAAACATTTGTCTCTTCAGTGTGCTTTCTCTGAGTACGTACAGTCTCAACTTATTCAACAGAACTTACTTGCAATGTTAATTTGAGAGTTAAATTGTGCTTGGTTAATAGGATGAAAATACTGATAAAGTTAACAAGCTGAAATTCTTTATAACCTGACAGATATTCTGGGTTTTTTTGACATATATTGATAAGCAAGGCATGTTTACTTTAATTAGAATGTAATTAACTCTTATTTATATTATTATAAGCAATAGTACCAGGTATTAAGTTGAACAAGCTGATATTGATAGGTTGGGCGGCTGTTGGAGGTTAAAAGCTGTAAAAATAAATGTATATATGTATGCATGTCTATCTGTCTGTCTGTCTGTCTGTCTGTCTGTAGGTATGTATGTATGTATGTATGTATGTATGTATGTATGTATGTATGTATGTATGTATGTATGTATGTATGCATGCATGCATGCATGCATGCATGCATGCATGCATGCATGCATGCATGTATGTATGTATGTATGTATGTATGTATGTATGTATGTATGTATGTATGTATGTATGTATGTATGTCCATCCACATTAAAAACTCCTAAACCGCAGCACCTAGGCTCTTTATAGTGATTTTAATTACATTTCTTCAAATTGTGGTGAAATGTTGAAAGTTGTATTTTTGAGGCGATTTTCCCATTTTTGGTCAAAAAATCTTATTTTCTGAAAGTGCTCATCCCATTGCCTTGAAAACTTGTATGTATTATCACAGGGTTTGCCTTTGTCGGATTCGTTCAAATTGTGGTGAGATTTTCATATTTGTATTGTTGGGGCAATTATTCCCATTTTTTGTCAAAAAAATCATTTTCTCCCAAAGTATTTGTTGGATTGCTTTAAAACATGGTAGTCTTGATCCTAGGGTTGTTTTCTGTCAGATATGTAAAAGTCATTATGACATAGAGCATTTCATATTGGTGGGGTATAAGATTAATTTGGACTTACAATGGAATTTTCTTAGTAATCAACCTGTAGGAATGCAATGTCATGTGTATACTGGTACTTAGTATTTCTGTAAAATGGGAGCACAGTGTCATTGACACTATTTTTGACACATGTTGATGAAGAAGGTGGAAATCTTTGATAGCTCATTTCAGTGGCCAGAAAAAAGTGGCTAAAATAGCTGCAAAAATACACAATTAAATCTGAATATGTCACATTGGATCATCCCTAAGAACATGTCAACCAAAGCTATCTGACGAGTAGTTTTTTAAATTTTCTGATCAAAAATGGTAAAAATTGCCCCGAAAATAAAAATTGCAGATTTCACCATAATTTCAATATATATTATATTAAAATAATCCCTTGGAACCTGTATACCAAATATCAAAGCTGTCGACTTGCAGTTTTTGAGAAACTATTTTTTTGACTGAAAAATGGCAAAAATTGCCCCAAAAATACAAAATCACAGATTTCATCAGAAAATCAATATGTATTAATTAGTTCATCTGTAGAAACCTGTAAACCAAATTTCAAAGCTATCAGACCCGTACCTTTTGAGAAACACATTTTTTGACCAAAAAATGGCAAAATTGCCCCAAAAAGTCAAAATTCCAGATTTCATTATGATTTCAATAAATATCTTTCATATCATCTGTAGGAATCTGTATACCAAATTTCAGAGCTATCAGATGAGTAGTTTAGGAAATACGCATTTTTTGACAAAAAATGGCAAAAATTGCCAAAAATACAAAATTACAGATTTTATCAGAAATTCAATATGTATCATAAACTTCATCTGTAAAAACCTGTAAACCAAATTTCAAAGCTATCAGACACGTACTTTTTGAGAAACACATTTTTTGACCCAAAGTGGCAAAAATTGCCCAAAAATTCAAAATTGCAGATTTCATTATAATTTCAATAAATATTAAGATCATCTGTAGGAACCTGTATTCCTAATTTGAAAGCTATCAGATAAGTAGTTTTTGAGAAACACATTTTTTGACCAAAAATTGCAAAAATTGCCTTAAAACACAAATTTGCATGTTTCTGCACAATTTGGAATCAAATCTGAAATAGATCATCCCTTGGGACCAATGTACTAAATATCAAAGCTATCTGACTGGTAGTTTTGAAGAAGAAGATTTTGAAAGATTTTTTTAGCAAAAGCGACAAAAATTGCCTTAAAAATTCAAATATGCAAATTTCACCACGATTTGAACAAATCTAACTGAAGTAACCCTAGATAAACTGCATATCAAATTTCAAAGCAATTGGACGAACAGTTTCAGAGAAGATTTTTTTACCGAAAACAGCAAAATATGCCCAAAAAATAGAAATATGCAAATTTCATCATGATTTAAACAAACTTAAGTCAGTCACCCCAAGTGAACTGCATATAAAATTTCAAAGCAATCGGACAAACAGTTTCAGAGAAGATTTCTTTTACCAAAAACAGCAAAATATGCCCCAAAAATAGAAATATGCAAATTTCACCATGATTTGAACAAACTTAAGTCAGTCACCCCAAGTGAACTGCATATAAAATTTCAAAGCAATCGGACTTGCCGTTTCAGAGGAGAAGGCAATTGTTGATGGACGACACATGACAACGAACGATGACAGACGACGACGGATGCCCACGGACGACAACGGACGCCAACGAAAAATCAACCTATTTGATAAGCCTTCGTTGCTGACAGCGGAGCTAAATAACAGTCAATCGAGGCAATTCAAAACTTAGACTTCTTAAACGTTATCATAATCTATGATCCGGAGATGGCGGCGATCAAAAAAGCTACCTATTCTGTCATAATGTCGAACAGTTGTGTGGCTACTCTATCAACACATATTTTCAAAATCGCCTACAATTTCTCCAGATGTGTAGTTTTATGCGCAGCTTTAAGGTGACATAAAGTTGCAGAAGGATGATCTTTAATACATTTTATGCAGCATAAAACTGGAACTTTATGCACCTTTATGGTGGTACATAAATCCTTTTATATGGATGCATAAAGATGCATATAGGCACCACCCCTGACTTCCTGTTTACACTCTTTTGTGCACTGCATAAAGATGCGTACAGGAACTGACCAACTTTATGCAAATTTACGCAATTGCGTAAAGAAAGTAAATTTGCGATTTCATCTAGTGTTTTTAGTCTGGCTCATACAACCAAACCCTTTATATTGCTATGATCCCCAGACTGTGGCCTTAAGTCCTGCAAAATATGTATTGTGTTCCTATACAGATCGTTCAGAAAACCCCAATTTGTATCGGAGATAGCCGCTATCAAACATTTTACCTATTCTGTCATAAGTTCGAACAATTGTGTGGCCACTCTGTCAACACATTTTTAAAATCGCGCACCATTTTAGTCTGCGTCGGATAACCACAGCATAGGTATCACTTTAAATCTCTGACATCGCTCCTCTTGCAAAATGCAATACGCGTACTTACAAATATAACTTTGAAAACAGTATTTCTAATAGTGATAACGAACATCCACAAAATGATTCTCGCTACTTGAGAGAAATCGATAAACTGGGGTAGAAAGGAATCGTAAATGTTTCGAATATTGTTTCACTTATCGGGCTCGTTGTTGACCGCGATCTTCGGTAGAACGCGTGGACTATGGAGTCGAAATTTGTTGAAATGCATAAGACGTTAATGATGTAATCTGGTCGGTGATTGGCTAAACGTTGGAATACATTACCATAATGTGTCGCAAATTTTGGAAATTACCTAGACTGTTTATGGTAAATTGGAAAAGACAAATATAAAGGTGGAAGTGAAAGGACTCAACACACCTCTAAATCAAATAAATGGCCTTTTCTGTCGCTTTGACAAACATAATTTCAAAAAAGAACAAGAGATGCTAGAAACACTGTTATAAGTAGACTAGGATACTCAGATATACCACAGATCTCAGCCTAGTTCAACGTTCATGGTCTCCGAAGAGCACAGGGACCGGAAAATATATCTGATAGACTCCTTTGGCACTGCTATTTAGAACTGGCTGGCGTTTAACAATCCTTTTCAATTGGTTTATTGCGACACACAGTATTCCAACTCTCTTGAAAATATCAGTTATTTCACCTTTTTCAAAAATAATCATCTTATCAAATTATATAATTACAGACCGATTGCTTTAACATCAATTATAATGAAAACGTGTGGAACGCTTTGTGCTAGCACGACTGGTAGACAAGGTTAAGATCTTGTTGATCCACTTCAATTCGTTCACTTAACTAACAGCACAGATGAGGATGCTGTTATAACTCTGCTTCAACAAGTCGATGTTCAATTAAAGAAGCCCAAATCTTAGCTATTTGCAGACTATGCATCAGCCTTCAACACTAACACACAGTCATATTTGATGGTGAACAAGCTAAACGACATGAATGTTGACCCAAATATAATACTTTGGGTGCCAAACGTATTTACAAATAGACAATGATATGCCATAGTGAATAATCCAGGTGTCAAAAAGGAAAAATAATCTTTAATTGTATCCGATATGCGCAGTACGTCTACTGGGGCACCCCAGGGCTCGGCAATCCAGGCAAACATAATCGAATGTGCTGTAGATATACATCCCTCGGAGATTATTCAATCAATTAACATGACTTTGGGAATCAGGTGCAACGCTTAAAACAGTGGTATTACAAAAACTACATCGATTTAAATACTGGAGGGCAAAGGAAACGATCACTGAATTCAGAAGGGAAAGCAGAAAATCGGTTCCCTTAAATTAATTAGGATTTAGTAGAACGTGTCTTAATACTAATGCGTAGAGGCCCTCAAAGACGACAAATTGACATTCCAACAAAAGACTAAAGCTGTTTCTAAAAAAAAGCAAACATAAGAATTCACTTACTGCAAAAACTGAGCTCACATAATCTTTATACAAATATACTGAAGACATTCTACTCTGGCTACATTGAGAGCAATGTTACATTTTCCTTTTTAAGTTGGTATGTTTCAAACTTGAACGAATTGCAAAAAGTTGTTAACACTTGTTCTAAAATATGTGGCAGTGAATGTAAGAGCATGAAAGCAATGTCATTTACTCAATTCTGCAAACACTGACAAATTATTTCTTAATCTGAGAATTAGCATGTATGCATTACAGTAAGGTCATCCTAAAGATCAGGGTCAATTAACTGGTGAGGTTATTTTTCTAATTGTTTGTTTTGGAAAATTTCTCGCCAGGTTTCTCCAGAACAGCAAATGTTGAAAGAGATCCAAGAAAAATTGGGATATTTGTGTACTTTGAAAATGGAAACACTTCGGAAAATGAGGGTTTATTTTAAAACATATGTTAAGAGCTCAATATGAGAATGAGTTGAATGGAGCTCTTTCTACCTGTTATTTCAGTTCAGTCATTTAAGTATAACACAATTGGAACTATTTTGTGATTATAAGATCTTGAGCATTTTGTTATAATCTATCAAAAAATCATCAATCTAACAGTGATTTTGTGTGAAGGTGGGGGCAACTTTCATAAATTATTGATAATTGCATAATCATCAAATACATCTCGAACAAATTTTACATTTTTGTCTAGCTTTTCGCTCGCTTAGGAAAGGAGAACCAATTAAACGTAACTGATTTGTCTGTTTTGTTTAGTTTAAGTCAAAATACAAATTCCCTTACCAAGGTTGATTTGTAGGCATTTACTGTTCTCACCAAAGGATGCATGATAAAATTTTAAATTTTCGATGAGAAAATGGCCTGCTACGTCTACCCAAATTTGTTCTGCTGTAGTGTATGTTTTTTTGGTGATCTCTCTTTCAAATGATTTGGTAGATGTTAAGAAAATGTCTTGTACATTTATTTATTTCATATACAAGGAAATGAGACTTGGTAAATTTGATAGAACTACCCTTTTCTAGTGAGTGTGCTAATTAATGTTGGAAAATTTTACAAAATCACTGAATTATTTCAGCCCTTCAATTAAAAATGAACTGTTTTTGGTAGATGCAAAGAAATGTAATCAATATCATCTGTCTGTTGAAACCTTAAAATATTAACGGCGGAAACCAACAGTTTTTGTCTGGAATTTTTAGGGACTGTGCAGAGATGTCTTTGCAGCTTTCAGGGACCACTCTGAGGAGACCCTTAATCTTTTAGAGACCACACTGACTTGACCTTGAAACTTTCAGGGACCACCCAGATGAGTCCTTGAAACTTTTAGGGACCTGCCAGATGTGACCCTGAATCTTTCAAGGACTATCCTGGTGTGACCTTGAAACTTTCAGGGACCATCGAGATGAGTCCTTGAAAGTTTCAGGGACCACCCAGATGTGACCATGAATCTTTCAAGGACTATCCCGGTGTGACCTTGAAACTTTCAGGGACCACCCGGATGAATCCTTGAAACTTTCAGGGACCACCCAGATGAGTCCTTGAAACTTTCAGGGACTACTAAGATGTGACCCTGAATCTTTCAAGGACTATCCCGGTGTGACCTTGAAACTTTCAGGGACCATCCGGATGAGTCCTTGAAACTTTCAGGGACCACCCAGATGAGACCCTGAACCTTTCAAGGACTATCCTGATGTGACCTTCGCTCGTCAGCTTGTGCATTCACAAGCATAACTTGGTAAAGCGGACAGGTAGAGGAATCACTGGAAAGATTTGGTCCAACTTCCTGCACATAAGTGTCAATATTCAGCACCTCGAAGTTAAGATTATGTAATGTCTTAACCTGGCGTCCTCATGGCTCCGATGTGTGACTGGTCGGCCGGTGCTAAAACACGTCATTGCGTATTTATTACGCGACGTGATCTACAAGGCATGTTCTCCCTGGCATAAATGTGATGAACTCGGTAGTGGCTGAACCTTCAGTCGATTTAAACAAGCGTCCTGACGATTAATGACAATGTACTCGTTTGTTGAAGTATGCTGTCCGAGCCGACGCGACGCTGGTAAACAATTTGCATGATGGCATATTCCATTTTAATCCACAGGGACACCTAGAGCGCATCGCGCGATTGTGTAAGGTCCCGAGTAAGGTACATGTTGCTCTTTTATGCTGTAAAGTTGTCCTACCGCTTAAAATACTGTGGTTGTATGTTACAGTCTTCATGATTAATTTGGACATGTAGTCAATGATGCTTTTCTCGTTAAGCGAGACACCGAATCGTACATCAAATAATATGGTCCTTGCTAATTAACATAATAAAGGTCACGGGTTACATTGTTGTGATACTCTGCATTGTTTCAAGTCGATCGTGTAAACGACGCGACGTTCGAATGAATTTTGTCCACTGCACTAATTCCTTCGTCGGGAAAGGTTACTGATTCTGAATGTAGGACGTCCATTACTCCGATGATTTAGTGACAGGACTACATGGAAAGCAACGGAATACTTGATATCGCCGATGAATTTGATGAATGTTACCAAGGTCCTTTGTGGAGTGACAGTGCTGTTCCCGATCTCTACAATGTCAGCAACTGTAATCGTAGCGTGGACATGACTAAGTCTATGAGTCCTTGAATCTTACAGGGACCAATTGAGGTGTCCCTGAATCTTTCGAGGGCTATCCTAATGTGACCGTGAAACTTTCAAAGACCTCGAGTCCTTGAAGCATTCAGGGACCACCCTGATATGTCCCTGGATCTTTTAGAGACCACTCTAAAGTGACCTTGAAACTATCAAGGACCACCCGGATGAGTCCTTGAAACATTCAGGGACCACCCGGATGAGTCCTTGAAACATTCAGGGACCACCCAGATGAGTCCTTGAAACTTTCGGGGACCACCCTGATGTGTCCCTTAATCTTTTTAAGGAACCACTTAGATATGACCCCTAAACATTGTTTGAAATAGTAAAGAACCAATCAGATATGATCCCGAAACCTTCAAATGCATCAAGGTCCTCTAAACAATACATAAATCATCAAGTTTTGACCTTTAATCTTGACATTTTCAAGAATGTGTATCAATGAGATGAAATATTCTTTAAAAATTGTCAAAAAGGATAAATTTACAATTTTTGAATAGCAGATGGCTTTAAATACTACAATTTTTTTATACTACTTTAACATTTAGTTCGATAATTAAAGTTTTGATATTTTGACTAGAAAAATTGATAATTACTAAATGCTTTGAGTAAACCCTCTCTTTGAGAGCATATTCTGTGATTTTACTGTTCATCTTATAATCACAAAATAGTTCCAATTGTGTTGTATTCTTCTAGTGTAGGAGGTTGTACATTAAAATAGGTTCCAGTCTGACTTCCATAAAGACAAGTGTGACGATTGGCAAGTAAAGTGCCAAGAAGATAATATTTTGCATTAGGTTGAAAGAAAAGTTTTAGAGAATTTTTGGAAATCAAGAAAAGTAAAATATGTAATTATCTTTCAAAAGCTCCATTCAACACATTCTCGTACTGAGCTCATCATTTTGTTGAATTCTAAATCTTCAGGCGATAGTCTTGCTCTACTATAGGGCTTCAGTAAATGTTGTCGTAGTGGATATGCTTGGTCACCGTATACATAATATAGGTGTCCAGCTGCAGAATTTGGTAACCGCTGAAACTATGGTAGAAAGCCATTCTCTGCCAACATCATTGCATCATGTCGTCTGCCCTCGACTGGTCCGAACATGTGAACAACCAGATCATTTGGAGTGGTAAGGGAGTGGATCTTCAAAGCATGAACTCTTTTATGTCCACTGAAAAGCAACCTCTGGCTGTGGATTGGTCTTATACAGATCTTACTGTGCCATCGATGAATCCCAAATAGTTGGACAATGGTGCACCATGCTGATGGACTGCATCACTGAAGACTTGGAGGTGCTTCTGTTGCAACCTGTACTTATCAGGTGTTTGAAAAACACGACCAAACTTTGAGTATATATGCTCTAGGACTTCATTTATGATTATACTCAGTTCTGACTATGATCTGCCGAAGTGTGACATAAGTTCTTCAAGCCTTTTCGGATAGGCTGGCTGTCTTAAAAGTATGCGTTGTCCCTCCCATCCTGTCGCAACTGTTTTGTTGGGACCAACAATACGCTCTAGTATTCTGAGAGCAGTCTTCAAGCGAAACAGATCATCGTTGAGAAATCTAAACACACTTTTAAGGTCTGGTAAGATCAACCTGTACTGCTGGGCCATTTAGCTTCTGGGTGGTAATGTTGTTACACTCTCAACAGAATTGCTGCATAAAAGTATGTACAAGTACTAATATCTTTATATTTCTATGTGCGGTGTCAATCGGGGTCAATTTGCTAAACATATAGGCTACGCCCTCAGTTGTGTCATGGCTGGTGCACTCTGACGTCGAATAGTGGTCGCAATGCCATCAATTATCTCTGCCTCATATCCGCTAACACAACAAAGTAAAGCTTAAGCCCCATGTGTGATCAGCAACCCACTAGCCGTCCGTTTCTCACCAGCAGACTCTCCCACTGTTGGAGAATTGCTCGACCAACAGAAAGCCGCAAGCGCTGTCTGCTTTGTTAAAACGAAATCTAATCCTGTGCGGTCAATGAAGGTCGAATTTTACTCATTCACGTAATCATAACAATAATAGTACGGTGCACCGATTGTTTCAAAGTTATTTAAAATATTTGTGAGGATAAAGGAAAAAAATCGCTGGGGTTAAAAAGACCAAGACGGGCTCATCCAAGATAAAAAAAATCGCTAGAGGTAATAAAAACGGGGAGGGCACTGAGGTAGACAATGAAAAACATCGCAGAGGTTAATAAAAATAGGTGTACATCCAGAACAAATCTGGGTAATGAAAAAAAAACGGAGGGGGGGGGGTAATATCCAGAAAAAATCGCTGGACTAAAAACACAGGGGGATACTAATGCCGTGGTAGATCCAAATAAAAGAAAATCGTTTTTGTCATTAAAAAAACGGAGGAGGGGGGGTTACCGCTGGTGTAAATAAAAATACGTTGGTTAGATATTTGTGAGGATCCAGAAAAAAGTGAAGGGTGAGAATATACAGTATCTAATTATTTTAGATACGGTGTGATCAGGGAAAAAGGCTGGGGCAAATAAAACTTGACTTAAAACCTTTACCCTTATCTTCTCCTGCGTTAACCTCCTTCATTCGACCTAGGGGCCAATGTCCCCATGGATTTGCTGGCTCGACAAATGTAACAATGTCTTTCACTTTCAAATTTCCATGTTGAGTCCACCACTTTTCTCGGTTCTGGAGTAGAGATAGTATTCGCGATTCCATATCTTCCAAACTTGGTTTATGAGGTCTTGAACGAAGTGCCACCCATGTTTTGGACTGCAAGTTATCTCATCCACCATCTTTGGGGCCAACTGACCTCCTGCTTGACCATACAGAAAATGGTCAGCAGTCAGAACAGGTTCATCTGTGGGGATGTTACCGCAATAAATTAGAGTTCATCAATCCCTAAACCTCTACTATGGCCATGTGTAACTCCTAATCTGTTACTCGTGCATCCTCGAGAATTGCTTTCAGTGCAATCTTGGCCGACTTTGCCTGTTACGGTGATCCTCTGAGATGGTAGTGGAGCCATGATTTGTTCTGCTACCCTTTACGCCGTCTACCGCAAAGTCTGCAGTCATAGTGAACTCTCTTGACCTCTTCTCTACCATGAACTGTCCAGTATCTTTGTCAGGTCTCTGAAAAGACAGCATCAACTCCTTTACAGTGCCCGCAGAATTTGATGTGATAGTGTCGCACACTATCAGCATGGCGATATGATTGCGACATGGCACCAACAGTGGGTGTTTGGCATGGCAGAGTGGATCTTTGAAGGCGTCCACCAATTCTTAGAATTCCGTCGAAATCCAAGAAAAGTGACAAGGATTTCAGAGGTCTGGTTCTTTTCAGATGTCCTTGCAGATCTTTGATGGTATCTGCAAATCTTTCCATCTGGATATACTTGAGTATCCGCTTTTCAACGTCTTGAATTTCACATACCTCCAAACAGGGCTGTACATCTATGCACTTACCAGTGCTTGCTTTCATCAGACTGATAAAGCGTAGCACCCAAGCTATTGTCCTGACAAATCTAGTCAGATAGAAAATCTGTTGACGTCAATGTGGAAACTTAAGCTCTGATGTAGTGGGCCCATCTGGTGTGTTGACAGTCTCAGCACAGGCTTGAGACATATCCTTTAGAGCTTCCACAGAATGATTAAATTCTATGACCGGATTTTAAGGCCAATCATGTTCCCCTCTGTATAGGAACATTGGACCATTTATCCATGAACTTCCTTGTATTAGCTCTTGTATCCCAACGCCGCGTGTGGCTTGGTCTGCCAGGTTAATTTTTCGATTCACATGGTTCCACTGCGATGGATGCGTTTTAGTCTGAATCTCTGCAACTCGATGAGCAACGAAGGGTTGTACTTCCTAGATTGACCGTAAACCCAATGTACAACATCCATACTATCTGACCAAAAGGTATGTTAAGACAGTGGTCTCTCTAGTATGCAAGATACTTTGTCTGCTATAAGAAGACCAAGTAAGGCCCAATCAACTATAGCCTCGGTATGCTAACTGCCTTAAGTGGTGCCACTCTTGCTCTTGCGATGAAAAACTCACCGAAACACTTCCTTCTTCATTTAAGCTCCTTTTTTATGTTACAGCTGCATATACAAGGCTGGACGCATCTGTGAACGTATGCAGTGACACCTTTGCAGATGGACGGTCTTGATAACACCCGGGTATCTTCATCTTGGAAACCTTTGGTAATTCCAGACACCACTCTGCTATACGGTCGGACAGATTTGGCGGAAATTCTTCATCCAATCCAAGCCCCTGGATCCATGCTTCTTGCAAGATCATCTTAGCTCTAATTATGAATGGTGCCAGGAACTGCAATGGATCAAACAATGTCGCTACTGTACGCAGGAGAGATCCCTTTGTGTGAATTAAAAGAGATTGTGCAGTAAATTAGAATCAACACGTATCCCTTGCCGCATCCAATTTAGTTCTGAGAGTCTTTATGCTTGGGAGCTCCTATTCTTTCACCTTTACTCCTGTAGCACATTCGTCTTCTGGAATTCCCTCTAGAACTGACAACCTTGGTTACAATAACCTTTCCATCCTTCGACACTCCAAAGGCGTTGTTAGCTGTGTATGTGACTTATGAAGGTGTCTATGATTAGTCTTCACACAGCTATTGATATTGCACCTCAAAACATCAGCACACTTTCTTTCGTGATGCTGCACTTTAAGACAGCGATAACACAGTCAATTCTTTTTAGCAAATTTCTAAAGCTCATCGACTGAGAACGAATTTCACTGTCTGCATTGGACGATGTGCTTCTTTACACAGTGGGCAACTCAGCTTCGTGGTTGAGTCTAATGCTGGATGTTTGTTTGGACTGGTGGGGGCTGACTTGAAATGTCTTAGGGTTTTGGGACGAATCCTCACTGGAGTGTGTATCACTGCGCTGTGATCCCCTGGTACCAGATGACTTTGCTGACTCTGCATAAGACCTCTTGGCTTTCTCTCTGATCTCTGTCAACTCCAGTCGAACACAGACTTGTCGGTTTACCCAGTCAAGAAATATAGATAAACCAAACCGTCCTCTCTCAATTAAGGACGACTATCTTAGTATTGTAGAGTCAGTAATTTTCTGAAGGACCAGAGTGTAAAGGGTAAATGGGCCTATCAACTCTGATTCACGTCCTGAGTCTTCTAGTTTTGCTACCAAGTCAAAAAGACGATTGGCTACATCGTCTAAACCCTTCAGATCATCTTTTTAAGGTAGACTGTGCAATTAACCGAGTTGACATTGAAATTACTCCTTTTCAGCACCATAGCGTCAAGCTTCCATTCTTTGATTTCTGAAAGTGTGGCCTACGATTGGCACTCTCCAGTTTTCTCTCTACAGACGGAGATCCAACAGTTGAAGATATGTTTTATCTTGATAATCCTCGAAGAAAATTGCCCCTAACCGTTAGTTTTCAAGCGATGCATGGTCGAAGTCCCAGTGGCCGGCCACTGGATACGTTCATGGAGATATGGCCAGTCATTGGGCCCTTGACCTTGCATTGCTGGAAAACTAACGGTTAGGAGCGTTAAGAGAGCAATTTTTTTGCAGTCTGTGACCAATTGAGTTATTCGGGTAGGCATAGAGCGGAATTGAATTGATATCGGCCGAAAATAGTCAGAAAAGTAGTTTTTTGTGTGCAGTCCCAACTGGGAACTCATGTTGCTGGTTTCGCTATGGAGCTCACCAGGGCTGTGGTGGGAGGCCGTATAACGTCGGGAACACAGCATCGTACGCGGGGCTCTACTCACACAGTCAACAGTACTCAACAGTACTGAACAGTAGCCCTCTGTTTTTTTACTACAGCGAATTTTTTCTGGATGTTACCCCACACCTCGCTTAATTTTTTCATTACCGGCCCCCAATTTTTTTTGAAGATGTACCCCTCCTTTATATTACCTTGTGATTTTTTTTTGCTATTTACCACAGAACCCCCATCCGCTTTTATTTACACCTAGCGATTTTCTTTATCTTGGATGACGCCCCCTTGTTTCTTTTAACCTCAACTTCTTGTTTCCTTCATCCTCACAAATATTTTAAATAATTTTGAATCAATCGGCGTGCCATAATAGACAGGTTTGGCTAAACGTGTACGTGAACGTGAACGCAAAGAATCCGCGTTGGCCAACACGTTCACGTGCAAATATCCGTTTGGCTACGCGTTACGTGACCCGTTCGTGTTGCATGCGCAAAAATGGCCTGGCTCGAGTCCCCGTAGTCTGTTTCAGTATCATAGAGAAAGCTCAAAGGTTAACTGGTATGCCACGAATTGACGAAGAAATTTCACATTAAATTAACGAAAATACATGAATATCTTTGAGGATGTCACTATCATATAAGCTTATCCAACTAACAAAGTGTATGAATGATTCACACTTTATATCATGTTTTGATACCTAAATATGAGAATAAAGTTACACGTTTACAAATTACGTGAAAACAGCTGTCTCCACGTAAATACGCGACGCCGGCTCTGTGTACATCGAGAACGTAATTACAAGTCGATGACACATCATCACAGAAATTCGTGACGTTACGCGTTCACGTTCACGTAGTGATCTGTCTCTAAACGAACGTGAAAAACAAACGAGAACATCGTGTTTCCAAGCATGTTTCAAGACCTATGAAACCATAAAAGAATTATACCGCCAATTCCGTTGGTTCAGTAGTTGCTGATGCGTGTGCCTTTCTCGGTCAACGCCACATCAACTTAGTACGAAGACTGCGCCTGAGAAAGTCTCGCAATATTTTGTTCAAACAACCAGTTTTGTTTGCCTGGTTACTTAATATAAGTAATAACATCATTACTATTATCATACATTGTGAGTGTACTCAGTATTTTATCTCAGTAAAAACGAATGGTTTATCTCCTGGCCTACAGAAGTTGTGCTACTCAGAATGTGAACCCTATCATCTGGAAATCTCATCGCTAATCCAAGGTTCCAGACTTATAACCCCTACATTATAATTTAAGCCGCCCCCCTCACGTCAACCGTAGTACATGAATGGTCCCTTTGGATAGCTATTTCTGCCCATTGTCTTGTCGGTGACACAAAGCAGTACTCGAATATTATAATGCGACGAAACGATGACGGAAAGAACTGACGGTTACTAATTAATTAGGCTAACTGTCCAACCTGGTTGCAGAATTTGCAACGAGACATGCAAATGCGACGAAAGCTGACAATAGCATGCTTGGAAAGACAACGAGCCCGTTCGTTTTTTACGTTCGTTTTACAGTGAAAGATCGCTCGTAAAACGTGTAGACACACCTGTTTAATGACTCTGTATCGGCAATGTATACGATGCATACACATGAATAATAATAGCATGGGTATCGACTTGGCTGCTCTCCTAGACAGACCACATTTAGGCGCAAATTCACGACTAGAAACGAGATAAAACAACCAAACGTAGCGCTTTGATTGCTTTTCGAACAAAAAAGTTCATTTAGTGCAAGTATTTATCGCTTGAAAAACCGGATCGGCGACGGTATGAACTTGCAGGCGGCAGAATTTGCAACTGAACAATGACCTGAGGGCAGCGCTGCCATGAGGACAGCTCAGAGAGGGGTAAACATGTGCACAACACTGGATTACGTCACTGAGGAACTGTATGTCTGCCCTAAGGGCAGCTCAGACATATTGCTGCCCTCAAGGCACATTGGCAGATAAGATAGGAAATGTGTGTCTGCCCTCAAGGCAGCTCAGATATATTGCTGCCCTCAGGGCAGATTGGTAGAGAGGATAGAAAATGTATGTCTGCCCTGAGGGCAGCTCTGATATATTGCTGCCCTGAAGGCAGATTGTTTGCTATACACTATGCAATACTTGAAGGAATGTATGTCTGCCCTGAGGGTAGCTCTGATATATTTCTGCCCTCAGGGCAGATTGGTAGCTATACACTATGCAATGATATGCAAGCATAGGATATATATCTCTACCCTGAGGGCAGGTCAGATATATTGCTGCCCACACGTACGACCGTTTAGCCGTACACGTACGCGTTAAAACATGTAACTAAACCTCTCTAATAACGTCATTTGTCAACCTGCAGAATTCTAAAACGCGCAAAGCAACATACTTGACCAACATTAACAGTCGCGCCAGCAGCTTACTGACTACGCATGCGCATATTCATAATATACTATGCGAGTAACCGGAAGTGTACCCTACTTTCGTGGGCGCTACCATGTTTTTTTGAGTGCTCGTAAATTCGAAACGTTCTTGCTATTATTTTATAACATGCTATTGATAAAGTATATGTTTTTTTCCACCCCGTACAAAATATCGGTACTATCACGCCTAAAAAATAAAAGAAGAGAGAAAACTGTCGTGCATATGAACGAGAACGTTCGCAAAGAATGCTGGGACTGAATCTTAGAAAAGCGCCCTCTGTGTCAATAACTTGGTGCAAAATTTGCCCGTCCAGACGTAACGCTGGTTTTCAGCTTACAATATCGGAAGTTGGGCGGTACAGTTACTCTTGCAACGTTAATGATAGCACAATACGACCCTTGTTAAACACAATAGGTAGTTATTATGGTAAAAATTGCCGATTTATATCAAAACTTTTTTACACATAATAGGCCCTACAGAAAATCTATACCTACTGGGTCTGACATCGTCGTGTACGTGAACTGTTTTCATCAGGGTAAACCGGTCATACTTGTACAAACGAACATAGAAAGGAACAATTAATTCTATTTTATCCTTTACGATTACTAATCATGAATCGATACAAATAACATTTTTAATCTCAACGCCTGGCGCGACACCAAGGGCTGAGCCCTATATAATATTAGAGATCTAAGCTGAAATCGCGATGTGTAAAGAACAAAAGCGTGATGTGAATGATTGAAATTTACACTTAACAGGCTCACACTTTGTATACACTTGATTTCACCAGAATTTAGAAATATCAACCGATGTCACAGGCGCGACTCCGCCGTCGCCACTACATTCGGAGCGAGCAGACGTTTTCCTAATCTCGCCCTGGCTTTGAGTACCAGTGGAACGTTTGCGGATAGCAACGAGCGTAGTAACCAGAATGGAAGTAGTTCTGAAATGCAAGCGATTCGATTGCCTATGCAAGACTAAAACTTTTAAATCTGGTGCCCTGTTGTTTACAGTTGAACGTTCTAAATACAAAAGTAGGTCAGGAATTCTACGCGCTCGTGCGAATTCGTGCATCGACACTGGGCTTGGGCGTGTTACGTAAAAAAACGCACAGATGTGAGGGCGCCTTTTCCCCTAGCCTCAGCGGGCACGTGAATCTCGGTGTATTACATAACACTCACAATGCCACCCTACATTAACGTCATAATCGTCTTTTCACCGGAACAAGATTTGTTGTCATTGAGCGAAATCAAAACAACGCATGCAAAATCACTTACCTGATGCTGTATGTATGATACTGATTGTTACACTTTTAGTTCTATCCACCTTATATCCGACAGCGGGAAATTCTGAAGGGAAACAAAACGTGCAAAACATTGTGATTATATGCAACAACACTTCACTTCTAGTCACAAGTAACAGATTCTTATAAATAATGAGGAACGAATTCGTCAATGATGATGCAAATACGTAATAACGTTTATGATGACGATGATGATGATCATCATCATCATGAAGACGGTGAAGAGGATTGTAGTTATAGTGCTATTGCTGCTGCTACTGATAGTGATGATGATGATGATGACTACGATGTGGTGGTGGTGGTGAGGACGATGGCGGTGTTGATGGTGATGATGCATGTATACGAAAGTTCATTCCTACATTAATACGTACGCACACACATACGTCCATCCGTCCGCTCGCCAGTCTATCCAACCATCCATCCATCCGTCCGTCCATTCAGCCAAGCATACATCCACCCATACATTAATCCACTAACAAACCAACCAACCCATCCATCCATCCGTCCATCCTTGCATCCAACAATCAACCTAACACGCCATCCTACCTACCTATCTATCACCTAGCTAGCTAGCTAGCTAGCTAGTTACCTACCTACCTACCTACCTACCTACCTACCTACCTACATACATACATACACACGCATACATACATACATACATACATACATACATACATACATACATACATACAGACAGACAGACAGACATACATACATACATACATACATACATACATACATACATACATACATACATACATACATACATACATACATATCGCTTTGTTTACTGGCATTTTACCTTCTTCTCCTAGGGAGACGCCTTGATTTAATTTACTGCATTCCTTGTCGGTTAGATGTACCACCAAAACGATGAAGAACTCAGAAAAATAACGTTTCTGGGGAAATAGGAATTTCAATCCAATAGCTCAGACCATTGTCTGATCATTATTATACAATTGGTTGTGTTCGTATCCACTTGAATTAGAAGCCTTCTATGTTTATATATGTGTTTATAATATGCCATATCACAACCATTAGGAATATATGTCGTGACAGTGTGGAGGGAAGAATCAGTTTGTCAAATTCTCAGCGGAAAGTTATCAAAGAGATGTCGTCGTTATGGTTATTATTTAACCATTAAAACATATGTTCTATATTTTATTTGCATCATTTATCGAGAGAATTGACGATTACTCGTGCGTACTACTTGTCTGTCAAATCCTTCAACGCGACTCCATAAAGCCTGCCGCACACGAGAGATCTCCGCACGCGCGCTTTAGTGAAGAAATACGTGAGGAAAATCTCTTTCTCCGGTTTAGATGTGAGGAATTTGCCTCGCAAGGCAAACATATCAAACACGTTTGATAATATTCCTCAACTGCTCGCGAGGACAAAAACTCATGAAAAATCGACCGCATACGAGCGAGAGTAAAATAGCTGAGCAAACAGCCTCGAATGAAATTTTGCTTAGCTAATTTCTCTCGTGTGCTTAAGCTTCAGCTCGACCCTGCGGAGTTATAAACATTGAAATCACTGTAGTAAGGCATCGAATCAGCCTTCACTTTTCATTGGTCGACGCCGCCACACACTCTATTTTGATTGGCTAAACTATTGTTAACTTGTTTATCAAGGATGACCTGAGAGGAACGTCGAAGAGCTCGTATATCATGTATATTGCTCGCGATCGCTCACACATTCATCGCAACAGGCCATATAGTCAAACGAAGAGAACTTTGAAACTTGAATACTTTTAATTTTTTCACATTTCGAACTTGAAATTTTTTGAAATGATGGATACAAAGAACCCTTTAAAGATTTTAAAGGGAATTTTAAGAGTAAGATACGGCAAACGTAACCTGTTGAACGATCAAATTTTAGTGTTCACCGTGGCACACACAGGCGCTCACTGTTTATCAACAGCTTGTAGGACACACAAGCACTAAGTAAACAGCACAAAAAAATGACGTTCTAAAATATTCCTAAAGATTGAAAACAGGGAATGTCCGGTGCGAAAAGTACTGGCAAAAACGTCTCTGAAATGCTGTTGCTAAGAAGACGTCGCCGTACTCTACATCTAATTTTAATCAGATTGGTTTGGTTCGATACACGGTGGCCGCCGTGGCCGTCCATGATGACGACGGTGTGGCAACCACATGTATCGAAGCACATGTTACTGTGGCTGCGCCGACGTCTCCCGTTGTTGATGTTTTTGCTTCCTGACAATAAAAATCATCCTCACACAGCGATAAGTAAACGCAATGTTCTTTGCCGTAAATTTGATCGGTAATGTCATCCATTCTACGATAACTAGCACCGAACCAGAGTAAAATGCAATCTCGCTGACGACGATTTTGTGTTAAAAAACAAAAATAGTTCCGGGTCAAAATTGGTAAATACTCATTAACATAAAGGAACCGTATAACGTGTTTGGTATTGCACTGCAGTGCAAATACCGGCAGTACGCGCGCGCTTCGATTCAAGTAAACTGTGGTACATATGAAATAATAACTTTAACAGCTGCGGTGTCGGCTGTCCTTTTCCTCGCCGACTGCCGCCTTACACACCGCAGTAATCGCGCAAATACCGCTAATACGGCGCGCTTGCACTCACAGGTCATGGGGTTCTGTCATAATATTCTGCTACTGTGACTATAATAACCGGAACAAAAATCGGTGTTCTTTGTCAGCATGAATGCATGTCTCTTTATAAAAAGTAAATTCGCCTTGATATATGTTAATCATTTTACACGATATTCATGTAATGATATTTTTAAGGTGGAGCTGCATGTTGCCAACACATTTTTTTTCAAAGCAATATTTCTCATCGAAGATTACAAGGAAACCCCCTCATACTATATATTTTCAAAAAGCAAAGACTCTAAAGTTTATTATATTAGGAGTGGTTTACTCGAAGGATGAAGTGGGTGTATATTTGGGGTAAAAAACTCAGTTTTGGTATTAATGATAAAAATTGTTTAAGTCAAAAACTTGACACTAATTTCTGAAATGTAATATTTCAATTGGAAGAAGAGTATATGTAGAAAAAAACGCCTATTTTATTTTGCATTATCTATCCTCATTAAAAATGGCAAGAATTGAAAGACTGACACTCAAACAAAGTGATCAAAATCATGATTACCAAAATTCAAATGCCTCTTGTTCAAGATGTAAGAATTTTATTGCCAAAGAAAATAGTAGTTTTTTATAGATCATTAAAGAACATAATGTCAAAATTTAAGAAAATTTGACCCAGCCAGAGTGGAGTTAAATGCTTTGGAAATTTTGAAATTGGGAGGAAATACAAGCCAAGAAATCTAGTAATTTGCGTACATTTACATAAATTAACACTTCTTCATCACGCAACTTACGAATGCTTAACATGCTAACAGGGGAACCGAACCAATATTTTAATCATGGGTTGATAAATTAATTCAAATTGAATAAATATTTGCAAAACTGTAATTTTTGAGCAAAAAATGCTGTGTTTGGTGCAGCACCCCCTTAAATAAACAGCGTGTTTAAGGATTTTCCTTAATAGAATACGATCCTCACTTTCTGTTTTCAATATATAGGCTGTGATCATGTCTGTGCTGAAGGTTCCAGTGAAAGCTATAGGAAAATTTATATCATAAACATATTATAGAAATATATTGTCGCGCCATTCTGTTTTTTCAAGATTCTTTACTGCATGCCTCGTGAAAGACCAGCTCTAGTAACTTTTTTGTTAGAAGTATACATAAATTTCAACCATGTATGAAAATTTATGATATAAAACTGACCTGTATGTTTATTGATGACTGCTTCGTTAAGGTCTGGTGCTTTCCGATAAACTCCACGTTACGTAGTAAGTCAAACACAGGGCACTAAAAGCATACAAAAAGTGCAAGAAAATTAATACACACAGACACAGACACACAGACACACACAGATACACACAGACACACAGACACACACATGTGCTCGTGGGAAATTACAGAGCTCGATGAAAAAGAGAGCGGTATAAATAATAACAGAAATTACTTCAAGTACCAGGTAATAATATCTGTTACTTAAGTTTCATTCATCCTGCAATCATCAGTCTGATGCAGCGAAAGGATACTTAGCTCCACACTCTCGTTTATATTTTTAGGATGTACCATTGTATTTGTAGACGGTCTTAAAGTTTGATAAATGATATCTTATATTAATACTTAAGGATCAACCAGTTGATTCTAATTGCCGGGACAAGTCTACATGTCCCTTAATGGGTAACTGTCAAGTCAAAAGTGTGGTTTACAAGTCCAATGTGTCAATGGGGACAACACGGAGATGGTTTACATCTTTCTCACTGATAACACCTTCATCACGCGCTTCACTTACCGCATACAATCGCTGCGTAACGAGAAATACAAAAATAGTACAGAACTGTCAAAGTTTGTAAGGAACCAAATCTTTGACATTTTATGGTCAATTATTGATAATGCATCGAGTTACTCTAACATAATCAAGCGATGTTATTTTTGTATATCAGAAAAGTTGCACATTATCAATGTTGATAAATATACGCTGTTAATCAAACGATGTGAGTTGGTTTCAAAATGTTGCCACCAAAACAAATATTACTTATCAAATTTTAACACCACCTACAAATAGAATGTTACGTCCAAAAAATATCAACGAGAGTTTGGAGTTAAGAATCTTTTCACTTCATCTGTCCGATGATTGCAGGATGCATGAAACTAAGTAACAGGTATTATTACTTTGTACTGGAAGTGTGTCAAACACACTTTCATGTGTGTGTGTGTGTGTGTTTACAAGTTTACAAAGCAATGACAGACAGACAGATAGATAGATATATTGATATAATATTAGATAGATAATATACCCAAATAGTTGCTACCGAGCTAAGTATCTATAAAAATACTTTTAAATTTAACATGCTCAATATTAAACAATCATTGACTTAAATAATAATAATAATAATAATAATAATAAAAAGGCTGATCGGAAACGAATAGTTCCTGACTGAAGAAAGGGGGATACAGACTTTCTCAACGACGATGACAGGCTATTGCTTTACCGTTGCGTTTTGAACTGATATGGTGGCACAGATTGTATCATTGGAATGTCCTCGAACTTGAACCGCATCCACGGCCTCAGGAAACTTAAAGTAGTAATACTGCAAGAAAGGAGATATGAAAGCAATACAAAAAGATTCCACATGTGAGAGCCACTATTTGTATTGTAATGCCGAATGTGTCATGTGCATAGTCATATTCCCGGTTGACGATGATACAACTCCTCTCTTACTTCCCCGCTCAGGGTTCTCAGAATGAAGACTGGGAATTTTTGGCGTTTCTAATTGTCTCATAGTTGTAGTGTTTTCACTTTTCAGTTAATAAAGGAATACATACGGTCCACCTTAATACTATGTATAGAGGTCAAGTACATGTTACTGGGATTATTTCAATGATTTAACATCATATTTATTAATTAGTAATTAATATTAATTTAACATAACAAGTTAATTAATTGTTTTGCAAGTTTTTGTCAGAGTTTGCGAAAACATAGTAGAATACAAGTGATCATAATGCAAGGCGTTAGTTATTAATAACTTATTTTGTCAAGTATGAAGTGTACTTGATTCTTCAATAAGTGCCTTGATATTGGAGATGAGATGAATCCTTACTCTCAGTTAATATGCTTATAAGACTGAAATCACTCTTTTCAAGCATTACTTTAAACGTATGCTTTATAAACTTTGCGTTTTTGCTCCTCAGACGGATATGCAACTTTAACACAGAGATCATAGAGGTAGTTGGTCAAAGAATGGGTGTTTACGTCCCCACTTGGAAATAAAATCTTTGTTACTAGGTAAATAAGAAATGGCGTTAAGTTTCATAAATGTCATTTCTGGTACTGATCCAAGGTTAACCTGCCCCTTAGACCATTAGACCATACCAGTCTGATAAACGATATTATTGTTTTCATTCGTAATGGTAGAAAAAAAACCCAGCCGTACGGACATCGTCAAAAATACGGCGTTTTTGTGCTTGCTAGTAGGGAGAAAATGAGTAAATTGTTGCAACGACAAGAGGATTGTGTGATTAGTGCTTATACATTTAACTAATATGGATGTATTGTGTAGACATTTTACGTAAGGCCAACTGAGCAAAAATTATCTTCTGTAGTTCTGATGATATACTCCTACTGATAAACATGTTCATCGTGTATGATGTACTTGCCTACCTATGTATTGACACCAGGATTGCTATATTGAGGGTTCATTGGATGGAGTCCCATCGCCAGTTAAGGCCTGAATATGCGTGTTTTTTATTCAATCAAGGTAAGGCCAAGACACTTGAGTTAGTTTGGACTGTATGTACCACCACAGTCCGACTTTTTGAGTCCATCAAATTCGAGAACGGTCACCTTCATTTTTACTTAGAATGTGTGTGTTTTAGCTGTCAAATCCCTACAAACACCTGATTTGCCAATCAAGAAACTCTACAAATTTTAGTGCTGACGTTATCTTCCGATTCTGTAACTGTGAAAAATCATACGACAGTAGAGAAACAATGGACTTTACTAATGTATAAGGCCTAAAGCAGTATACGTCAAAACTGGTTCATGCTTCGCTCTCAAAATTTGCATATTGAAACAAAAATAAATCGCCGAGATGACACAACATGTAAGCAACGTTTTTTTTACAGCACTGGGTATTAGTAAATCAATACATCATATTACCCCCTCATGGATCGATGCGGTTTTAGCTTTTGGCAGAAACTTGTCTGAACACCTCCACCGATTGAGTGCAAGTTCAGAAATACTTGTGATTTCCTACAGTAACTCTTACCCATTATAATGAGATTCCTTACTAAGGGCAAACAGGCATTCACAGATATGCACTAGCAAAAACCAAACTATATTGCCATGCGCTATTTTAACTCACCTGCGGTTGTGAAGGCGTTGCTATCACAGTGTGGTTGGCAGACAATCTGCAACGTCAAAGCGTACACATGAAGCGAAACCTGTGAATTTTGATTTTTCTTTATAGCATTATATGTTAGGTGACAGGGGAACTCAGCATATTATTCACATTGCATGGATATGCGCCCTGGGTCAAAATCAACATTTTGCGTGATGTAAATTCATATACGTACATTCATTAATTGAGTAAAAATTAGAGGATTTACATCGATTTCTTCAAAATCGTATAAATTCTTCTGAAAGACATTGCTCGCAAAATGATAACAGTCAAAACCACCTTGTTTGATTGAATATGATATCGTATACACATCTGACTTACTTTATTTCAAAATCGTTGATGGTACTAACAATCAGACGATATGCAGTATCCGATGGCGAAATACACGTGACTCTGATTACCAAATTACTAACTTCTTTGTCACCAAAATCCATCGGACACAGTGTGCGGGCAATGGTGTCGTATCTTTGGCTGAAATCCAAATAAATAATAATCTAATCTAATAGTGTAGTGGAGTGATGTGTCTGAGATATGCTTGAGCCTAACCGCTCTTATCGGTAATTGTCAGACAAGGAAGAGTGACTTCTGTAGTTTGAACGAAGTCTTTAGTGTTTGAATATCACAAAGCCTAAAAAGCAAAAGGTGACCTTGCTTCCAGAAAACACTATTTACGTAAATATCGGTATTCAAATTTAAAAGGGCTCGCGTTTTTAGTGCACAGTCTGCATCGTATTATGATTGGTCGCATACGAAACCCCGTTTAATGCATTCACAATACCCTACTCAGATTCCAATGCGTACCGGTAAACACATCGCTTCGTTTCCATTCTACTGGAAATTGTATTTCAAAAATGAATACTTGACAACTTGAAAGAAATTATAACACGGATATTTGTGTGAAAGGAATGATCATATTCAGCTCAATTCCATATAAAAAAAGATAGCTCACTGCTCTTTATCTTTCGTCTTCCTAGAATGTAATATACGTAGGGGACTGCCGTGAGTAGTGCTTCATTCCACGTGTTTGCAGATATGCAAGAACATGTCTTTTTAATTCCGCTATTTTCTTGACACATTTGCAGAAGACTCAATACGACAAAAAACTTTGAAAAAGGGCCTTTAAAAGGTGTCAATATGAAAAATATCGCATTAAACTGGCACGTTGTTGTTCTCAATATACAAAACCATGCATTTTCAACACTTGGCCATCAATTCACTTGTTTCTTCAAATATAAAAAGCCAAGTGTAAAGAAATATCCTTATTATTTCCAGACTGAAAGACAATGGCAATGTCTAGATCCCTACCTATTAAAGGATTCAAATTTGAAACCAGAAAATCAGCTACAGACGCTTTGCTCGCTCCAAGGCCCTCGATATCAATGTAAGGGTTCAAATACACTAATACTCAGTGACCATGCAAATAGAATATTACAAGGGTCGCTTCAATTGTTTAACTTTTCTTCGGGTCCGAGATGAAAACTTCATTCATTGAGTTTTAGGATAAACAAGACTGGACAGAACACCTCATTTGTTAAAATATCTTCTACTCGACAACTGTTAACATACTTATAAAACGATGACGCAACTTCCAAAGGTAATTCCCATGAGATGACGCCTTTCTGCTGGATGACGACAAACATCACAGGATACGTCTCTTGAGCGTTACTGCTACTGACATTTACACGAACAGCAACCATCTATAAAACAAAGAGACATGGCGACTGTATTGTATGACAGCTGATCATTCAGCTGCGAATTGTCTTGTGAAATACAACATCGCTGAAGGTCGGCCATAAGTCAATGTTACACATTAGGAGAGCGTCAGCGTGGTGATCCCGCTCCTTCCTCCTTTACATGGTAAGCACTGAATATTGGAATAGGTATGGTATGTTCGGTTATGAGGTTAAAAAGTCTCAGTATGACAGGACTTTACGTTTGAGAGCACCCGTGTCAATTGTACCAGCTCATTAGATAGATTAGAGTAAATATATCAACGCATTTGCTGACTATAGTGTCATTTTTTAGTGGATATACAAAAGTACTTTACTCTTTTAAAATGTCAATTAGGTTCAAACTAGGTTTTTCTCTAGCTGCTTCATGAAACACAACTATCAGCGACATGACCGTGGGCAAGCCAAACAATGCCTACAATGTGTATGCAACTCAATACCTTTGTTGTGTGTAGATCATAGATATTTCAGTTGATAAGTGAAACACTCCAACGAAAACAAACTATATTGTGTGCGATCTCAAACTCAAAATGAAAGTTCGTAAACGCAATAAAATCGACAGTTGAACTCTCCTAAACTCGACTAATTTAGGGGTGACAACCAGCCCATTTTAAGAAATTATTACAAAAGATGTTTTCAGTATTTTAAAGTGTAGATATGACTTTACAAAAAGTTTTGGACAAAATAAAATTATGAAGGGTAAAGCAAAAGCTGTTCACAACTGTTTTTCCCTTACGATTTGAAACTCAAGCTTCAGCAAAATTTCCCCTTGCTACTTCAGACACTCAAATGTGCCACTCTTCTCACCGTAAGAACCAAACAGACGACAGTCATTTCAATGATGAAAGTTCGCCACTGCACTATCATCAGAACATGATATCGTCCCACTTTAATGTGGCATTTCTCTGGTTCGTTGGTATTCTTTTTTTTTATTTTACCGAACAATCTAATAAATTTGACTGACAACAACGTATTTCTATGAATACAGATTTTGCTAGCTTAACAAGTTGCCGAAGTGTTGTTTATCTTAGACGTTCCCGCATCCGACGATGTTTGTCCTTCGGTTTTTCTAAGTTGCCCGCTGTGAAAGTTAAACACACAAATTTTCCAGCCCACTTTACGTAAACGATATACTCTCTTGCCCCGTCCTCTGGCCTCCGGCTTCCAAAATACTTGCGAACACCCTGCGAACACCTTTTCACTCTAATGGCTTCAAAGTATAACAATCTAATCAGAGCGAACATGCGCATGATCACAAACCTTACCAAAAGACACAATGATTTCTGTTATATTAATCAAGCCGAAGTTTGAATTATCTTGGGTCCTCTAGCAAGGCTAGCGTTTTCACCGCTTTCACAGGCAACCATGCTGATGACTAGCTTATCAGTATTAGGCCTATATCAAAACATCGAAAATACCATGAATTTAATATAACGCTATTCAGACATTCAACTGTTTACATCTCATTTAAATTCATAAATAATGCTTATACATGTCTTTATAGATTCCACGACTATCTGACCCATTTGAAGGGAAATGTAAAGCATGGTAAATGTTTCCGATTATAGATCTATTTTTATCGACATCGTTGTCAAGTAGTAAATCAATGGAAATAAACAGGAAACATGAATAAGCTGGCGATATTCTGTTACGTATCTTTGCATATGTTACCAATGCAATGGCATCTAGGTCAAGACTCAATTCTACTGGTAACAAGATCTCCTCAATGGAAAAGTAGATCGTCTAGGTCTCTTAAACAAACTATGAGTATTTGTAACGAATTTTTCAAAATTACCATAAACTAATAGTAAGAATTGGGAACTGCGCCTTTTTTCCTCACCTTGTTCACGCCGCCACTCACTTGGAATCTATACTCTCTCATTTGACCTGCTGTGACAGTACTCTGGTACAGAGTGTCAAGCTGATTATATGTGGGTTTCACCGGCGGAAACTTCATAGTCCAAGATGGTTGGATCAAAATGGCGTCGCCGAGCAACACAAACAAAAGAAAACGTGCAATTGCACACCAACGTGATGACTTCAGTTCCATCTGTCGAAGTAACCGAAACAATAATGACTGCTCCGATCTTCCATATCATATATGCAATTGTCAGGATTTGTGTGCTTATCAAATGCTTTGGATATCCAATAGTGACCGTAAAAATGAAGCTTGTTCATATGAAAATTTAAGCTGTACAGCTTTAATTAATTAATTAATTAATTTATTATTTTATTATTTTGTTTTGTTTTTTTATTTATTTATTTATTAATTATTCATTTCAAATTTATTACACTTTTACTGAGGGTCCGATTAACTCCGAGAGTCATATTCTTCAACGTTCACATAATGCTCACAAAATTTATATACTGTGAAGTGCGAATATTTACTTACATATTATTCCCTAATATTTTTCTTCGTTCAGCGAAGGAAAATACGAGTGACGTAATGACCGTGTCACCACGAGTCGAAGACGAGTGGTGACACGGTCATTACGTCACTCGTATTTTCCGAGCTGAACGAAGAAAAATATTTGGGAATAGCATACTTATCACATGCACAAGCCAAGAATTCGTTATTTTTGCAAAATAAAATAAGTTTTCCATGACGGTTCCGCGTTTAAACTTTTGAACTACTTTAGGAATAATATCAGTAGGCATATACGCAAGATGTCAATCATTTCCAGTCGTCCGCCGCGTGCGTTCACGTTCACGTTCGTTCGTGTGTGGAGCAAATGACAGCTCTCGGTCTACACGTAGGCTACCTTCCGCAAAGTTATACTCTATTTCAAAGATAGCATAGTCCTAGAAATTTATCACAGACGAAGATACGCTATTTCGGGAACAAATATCGACTGAATCTCGCCGGCGCGAACACTGTAAACGTCGCGCCTGACCCTGTTTGTAATGCGTACGGAACCCATGGTATACGCGACCAGCTTCGAGTTCGTTGTTTCCGCAAATTATTCACGTTGGCTAATTCCTTCGGAATATACAGGCGGTAAAATCTTGTGTTAACATTGTTCAGATTAGTAATGTTGTAGTCTGTGAAAATATCGATTTCATTACATGACTTTTGATCGTGGGAGAAACCTCGGCCGCCATGTTGTTTGTTTACATATTTACGAGCACACCGAAGATCGACAAAAAGAGGTCCGACGCACCAAAATTGATGACATAGACGCGAATTGTCGTGACGTAGAACGAACAGAGAATAAATCCCGTATTTTTTGTTCGGAGACGACAAACTTGGCTTGTGCATGTGATAAAAAGTGTTATAAACACTATATCGTTTCCCGTGATGTACCTCCATGTATTTTTTTCTTTAGCAATGCTGGTGAGATCGGTCTACTTTTTGGTAGAGGGATTGTAATCGATTACATTTATGCTTATGACAAGGCCTAACTTGCTGAATTTCATGTTGGGAATAATTGTATTCCAGAATTCATTCGTGCATGGGTAGTCAATGGGCAAATAAAACCCTCACCAGCCCTACCCCGCCCCGCCCCGTTAGGCACTATTATCAGCCATGCTTTCCTGTTAGTTAGGGACTTTAGCTGTCATCATCTGCTTGTTTGCCATGGAACTGGTGGTGTGGGCCCCAGAATGGTTGTTATGAGAGCACTGTAATGAGCTTTGGAATTTCAAAACCTCTTGTATATTTGTTACTCAACAACATAAAAACACAATATAAGGCTGCATTCACAAACACCTCTGGAGGGGGGGGGGCGGGAGATTCCCAAAAAAGTTCTCAGATTTTTTCGAATACCCCCTCTAACAAACTCGCAATGTCTTCAAGTGCCCCCCCTTCTGACTTTCCGTAATTTTGAAATCCCCGCCAAAAAGAGAAGGCAAAATATGGCCGATAAAGTACTTCGTCAAAAATATCAAATCATAATATATTGAGTCGATTGGGCAAACTATTAACATTTGTCCGATAAAAACAAGGTATATTTCTACATTTATATGTGTGCGGTAATTCATGTAAATGTAATCTGCTTGAAGTTGCAGGTAAAATGTGTACAAAAAAATTTGATTTTTTGTTTCTCGCGGAATAAAGGGAGTTGATCTTCTGCAATTAGAGTGCACTCTACCCATTTTTACCCGTAGTAGTATCTCTTTGGTTTTCAAAGGAATTAGGGGGACGGGGGTTAATTTTACACGGCGGAGACGACTAGAGCAGACGAAAGACGTGCAGTACTGCAGCACCAACATTGCGCTTCGGTTTTACATAGCTACCATAACTACTGGCAGGAACGCGACCCATGTGACCGCTGCCATCCCTATGTGTCGGGCACAGTCTTGTTGTCACGTTCTGAAATCTTCTCCTTGTAACTAAATCTCATCAGAACATGCCATTACACGACAAGTTGTCGCGTTTATTGTACAGTAGAATAAAACCTTTATGGCCCTGATACAGCTTTTGTGACCCTTGGTCGTACGGCGTACAGGGCCTCGCACGCTCGGGCCCTTCCGCCATACGACATCGGGTCACAGAAGCCGTATCAGGGCCGTAAAGATTAATTCACAAGGTATCGTATTTGCAAGGTAATATGAGGTATTTCATGCTCGCTCGTATTTCCTAGAAAAAATCATCACGATTGGAAACATAGCTACAGCTTATTCTCTTTAAGGGACTGGTCATTTTCATCGGCCCAGCGGGCAGGTGGATTCATGAGGGGTCGCCCTGTTTTTGATTTTGTGTTGTGTGCGCGTCTACTGGCGCTGGAACGACCAGTTACGTACCAATCAAAAGTGCTGAACGGATGGAATAAATTTGTGTAGACAGTGATAAGGTAAATGTAACACTGACACCATGGTGGTCGTAGGCTCTTTCCACTGCCTCCATGCTGAAACGGAACCTTGTTTGATTTGGCGGAGTAGATACTAGGGGATCATGAACCGCCGCTCAAACTCGGTTGCCATGTGTGCTAATGCCATGTAATGTTAGGGTAATTCTGGTCAAAAGTTAGCTGTGCGTGGCAGGGCTGTGTGATATAAGCTATGCCTTTAACCAACGGCACCACACAGCTCTGCCAGTTGATCATAGTCTCCTCAAATTTTTCCTTGACCACAATTACTCATCCGGTGCCTATTGTAACGTAAATTATATGCACACTCAAAGGCGAACAGGAGTAAACAGTCTAAAAATATGATGTTTTTAATTGTTTAAATAAATCATAATCATGAAATATTATTATCTCTAAAGCCGTGTTAGTATTTCATCAGGGTTGAACCTCCTTTATGCGGAGCAGTCATTGTGTTTGAATTATATGTGACATAGGCCGGGGCGTCAAATACAGTACACATTAGAAGTGTATAAAGATTGCTCTCTACACGGCTTTCAAAACCGTCTATTTACTCGCTCCTACCATTAGGAGGTTGGCTCCGCTGCATTACTGATGGATAATAAGCTGGCCATTAAATATGCCTTGCTAAGCCCTTCTTAATTGTTGCCTCGCTTCACAATTAAGAAGGGCCAAAAGGCAGATTTGATGAATTCGATGGCATCCTTATCACCCATTAGTAATTCAAATGGTAGGAGCGAGTGAAAGAGAAAGTTTAGAAAGCCTTGTGTAGTGGACTGGCTGTCTAAGGTAGCCGCCTTCCCTCTTAATACACTTCTTGACGCCCCGGCCTGTCACGCATAATTCATACACGTAAAGTGATTTTACCGAATGTTGCCGAGAAGAAAGGAAGCTAAACCCTTTTGAAATACTAACTCAGCTCCAGCGATATGAATGTTTCATAATTATGATTCATTATTTTAATAATTACGAAAATAATAACATTTTTTAAATTGTTTACTCAACTTTGCCTGTGCGCACTCAAGCTAATGTGTTCTCGATTCCAGGGGGTTCACGATGGAATTCTTCGGAAGCCTCTCGTTTACTTTGAATTCAGACTCAAAGGACAATGTTTACTGAAAGCAAACGACGTGTTAGCAGTGCATCAAGTGTTGTGGATATTTCGGCCTGATTACGAATTGTTGAGGATTCTCGGCAGACTGTGTGTAAGATTCAACATAAATCGGAAGGAGTGTGTCGGCATACCAGCGTACGTGCGATTCCAAACATTACAGTAGGCTAATCAAAGATCCAATGACCCCGATATTATGCTACCCTTCAGCCAATCATAGTCCATCGCTAATGTCAGCTACATAGTGGCTCCGAATAACGGTCCTGTTAATTGACGAGTACAATTCAAGCAGCGGCAAAACAGAACTACCAGCCAACCCCCAAAACAAACAATGTGTGTGCAGAGTGACAACGACGCAATTTACAGTTAGATATAAATATACCATAAGGCCAAAGTAATTAAATTCTTTGTTTTGCGTCCCCACCCGCTTAGGTTTTTAAGATTTTCATGAAAAACACACAAAGTGTATTTGAATAGGAAATTTTACGACATACCCGCTTAACTTTTCTGAACTAAAAATTTTGTTACAAATTTTTATTTGCTGCAATCAAATTACATTGTGTTAATTTTCTTGTGTGTGTTTTTCAGCCGCTTAGACGCGTACCTTTTCTCATTTTGGGTGGACGCAAAACAAATAATTTAATTACTTTGGCCTAATTGTAGGATTAGCATGGGAATATTTTGCATGCTTCTGGGACAAGTACGACTCATTCGCAAAACCAGAGCTACTTTATGAAAACATGGCATCGTAAAATATTGATAAAATGTATCACTTTGACCTGAACCATGTAGCATATTTTTTCAGTTCCTGGTTATTATCTTTTTTTATGCCTCGGATGAGGCGACAAGGAAAGTCTGACTTTCTGGTACACAAACTTTAACGCCTGCACAACCACGGTTTCTATGGCAAAATTTGGTTCGAATAAAACTTGAGCAGTGCCACTCCAGTCAACCATGCAATCGATTATCTGCATATTTCGACTACTATTATTTATTACCTGTATGATATCCATGTAAACATGCCTCGTGCTTTACAACTTCAATCTCCATGGATACGGTCTAGGCTTTCATATACACAATTCAAAGTTTGCCACTGGGCAAGATGAACTCTTTATTGATAATACGTTACCGTTGTTCCGCCTTTATTATGAGGAATATAAGATAGGTAGTCAAAATGTGTAAATTATGTCTCGTGTTTATCCAAATGTCGTGATTATCCAAATACCTGTGAGTTCGTGGTACACCCCTGACAATCGCTTTGCATCCCTATACATGTTTCTGGTCGTATATATAGCATTTCTTGACTGTCCACCCGACTGTTCCCCCTAAATTATTTTAATCACAAATAGACATGGGACAGACACACGTTATCTTGCCTGACTAATGAAGTGGGTTGTCCGTGTTTAAAATGTAAGTTGTTTGAATATGTAAAACCGGCAACATAGAAGAACATGAGAACCAAGGCAGTTGACCGGGCATAAAATAGAATGATGGATATAAAGTTCATATCGGCCGAGACAAGCCAACTATAGTTGAGAAAAGCAATATTAAATCCCATAATTACACTATACTTAGTTTTTAATTTGTAATTGATTGATGCTGTCTGTGACAAAATTTGATTTTCGTTTTACACATGCTCTAAAGTTTTTCATCTGGATATGTATATGTAGTTTTCGCTGCTGCTATTCTGGAGTGGTCAACCCTACCAAACGTGGTAGAGATCATGTCGGTATATTCAGAGTGTCGATACAAAGGAAGCGTCTTTATTACGAAGAAAACCTTTTTGTCTACATGCAAAAGGTAAAAAACTACGTCGTCGGAAAATTATCAACGGATTGCAATCATTATTACAAAACATGATGTGTAAGCAGTGTGAAGACGACGAAATTTACAGATGGACGAGATACCTATCCCATGATTGTTGGCTTTGCATGAGAATATTGTTCACGCTCATTTGCCTGCACTACTTTTTCACAACCCCTGTGTCAAATAAGAAAATATGACAACACATAAAATCGATAACAATACCATTTTAAATTGGGCCGTGAGGAATATGTTTTCTGATTGTTGGTTATTCCATTATGCTGATTTAAGAAAATAGAACGTCTCAAAAAAATTATCAACTTGACTTGTACCGCATAGAATGTTTTCAGTTTCTGCTTATTAATTTTTGTATCGCTCGGATGAGACGACAAGGGCAGTCTTGACTTTCTGGTACAAATAAACTTTAACCCGTTCACCCCCATGGTTTGTCCTAATTCTTTTGTTTTCTATGACAAAGTTGAATCTCCATACAGGAAAATGGGGAGACACATAAAATGAAGCAGTGCACTCCAGTGAATCATGCAATCGATGTATCTGCGTATGCGTAAGTCTATTATTTGTTAACCATATGATACTGAGGCTGTAGATATGCCTGGTACTTCACAAATTTCATCTCCATGGATACGGTCTAGGCCAGTCCGTTCTTCTTAATTTATTGTCATCTCACCTATTAAAGCCGTAGAAACGAGGTTGGTAGTGCAGAAACACACGTTATGCCCTACTAATGAAGTGAGTAGTTTGTGTTCAAATGCCAGTTGTTAAGGTTTGAGTATATATGGCGTTGCGTGCGTGTATGTATTTCCATAATTTGGATGGAAGCTTTATGATTTTCTGTAAACATGGTATGATGCAGTGTGTTTGTTTAAATGTCAAAGGTCAAAAGATACAACGTCAGAGATTGTTCAATAGCTACGGATTACGGTCTTGTTGATAGACAAGTACTATTCAAGCAGAAGCAAAAAAACAAACAAACAAACAGAACAAAACATAATGAAAAAAATCATAATCAAACTGAAAGATAATTATTGTACATAGTGTGAAGACGTCGCAATTTACAGCTAGATGTAAGATACAAGTATCCCATGTTTGTAGGATTTGTATGGCAATATTTTGTTTGCTCATTGGACAACACAACTCTTTCGCAAAACCTGAAAATGACGATGCAAAATATTTATAAAATTTGTCAATTTGACCTGAAAGTTAAGAATATGTTTCCAGTTTGGTGGTTATTCTTTTTAGTATATGCCTCGGATGAGACGACAAGGTTAGGGCAATCTGACTTTATGGTACACAGGAAAATTATTGCTTTCACCACCATGGTTTTGCCCAATTCTGTTGGTTTTTTGCAACAAAGTTTGATCTCCATACAGTAAAATAAAATGACAGAATTAAAATGAAAGCAATGCACTCCAATGGATTATGCAATCGATGTATCTGCGTATCAAGGTTGCGCACTTCATTATTTATTACCTATATTGTAGTAACACTGCAAACATGCCTGGTTCTTCAAAACTTTAATCTCCATGGATACAGTATGGGCATTGATATACACAATGCACTGTTTGCCTGAAAGTTTACCACTGTGGAACATGAACTTGTGATTGAAATTACATTACAGATGTTCCTTTTTGGCATTGGCAATTTCGACACAACTAGACAAATACGTTTAAATTAGATCTTGTTTATCTAAAACTCTGAGGGCTGGGGACGTATATTCCACACAAAGTGCGACAGGCAGCTTTCCGTTGAGCTGTCGTAGATCACGAGACGAGTCCCGTAATTGACGAAAAGACATAATTTCTTGACACTCACGGTTTTAAAATGTCACTGGACAAAAAAGAGTTGACATAAACATCGTTGTATGGTGAAAACAAAAACAAAAACAAACCAAAAACACAAAAAAAAACAAAATTTGAACACGCTTGCAAAAAACTTAATGATGAAGGCGATGCAGAATCTGGCTATGTAAAATCTTACCTACCGTTATCGTACCGTGTGTCACTCTACGAACAAGAAAACGATGAATTTCGCTGTCGCAAGCAAATTGCTGGAGACGAAGGACTGTGTGTCTTCAGGAAAGGAGACGCAAATTTGTTGTGTTTTTTATTTTCGTTTTAGTTTTATATCTTCGGAAGATAGAGTAGGCGTGGCCATATTTCATCAATCATTTCAAAAGATAACATATTGGAAAGAGCGCGTTGTCGTGCCCCTATTATAGTTTATGACAATTTCATAATCCATTGTCCGTGCAGATATGTATCCTGCACAATAGCGCTTGACGCATGCGCGTTGTGGTAACCAACTGTTCATTACTCTGCAGTTGTTCGAATTATCATTGGTTAAGCCGTTGAGGTAGGACGGAACCTCCTTTGGCTAAGTCATACAAGTGTAAACAGATGGAAGGATGAATAATCGCTGCAATGTACTTCAAAGGAGGGAGATCACAGAGATTTCATACTAATCTTTTATGTTGAATGAAATCCAAATACCCGTGGGTCCGTGGTACTCTCCTAGCATTTGTTCCGCTTCCTCGTACATGCCTCTGGTCGTATATTGAGCGTTTCTTGTCTGTCCGTTCCTCCTAACGTATTTTAATAACAGACATACATAAAAAGCCGTAGGAACAGGGTTGTTAGTCCGGCAGAGACGTACGTTAGTACGTCTGTATAATGAAGTGAGTAGTTCGTGTTCAAACGCATGTTGTTTATAAATCGCTCAGTGTTTGAACAATTACAACAGATAGCATAGGAGAGCATGGGAAACAAACTTTATGCGAGGTAGTTATGCTGTGATAAAATGGAATACTTGGTAAGCACATCCCGGCCGAGACTATTCAACTACGGTTGAGAGAAACCTGCCGCGAACCGTATTAAATCCCAAAATTACGTCATTCTAATTTTTCTAATTCGTCATCGATCGATGCCGTAATTGACAAACTGTAACTTTTGTTTTAAACGTGCTCTAAAGTTCTTCGTGAGGAGTATATATGTGTAGTTTTCACTGCTGCCATTTCGGAATGGTCAAACAACCCTACCAAACACAAAAAGAGATAATGCCGGTATCTTCAGGGGGTAGTTACACGGGAAACATCACATTGCCAAAGAAACCCTCAAAACGAAAGCATTGTTCTCTGTTTGAGCATGCCCGCGTTGCTAAATCATTGTTGATGTTTTGGTCATAAAACTTAGTAGGTGCCGTTAAATCGATTATTCACGAATAAAACATCTCGAGGTCAACATATATACTCATTCTGTAGTCTTATAAAAACACTGATAACTGTGTTACTTTTACAGGGAGGGCGTCCGCTACTCAGACTAAGCTTGTGCTGAAGTTGACAATATCACAAGGGGTAGCTATCTTCCGTAAGCAGGACAATTTCGATATTTCATAAGAGACATATTTTTTCAAGTGGAAACGGTTTTCATGTATTGGCACTCAACGAAATGTGGAATTATCTGAGGTCCCGACATCTATGAATTAGTTCACTCGTTTCTGTAATCAGTGGTGTGTGCTACAAACAAAATACTCAAACAAATCAGACTGAGGAGGGGTGCCGAATGAAAACGGTCGCGAAAACGAGCTATCACGACCGGGCGTGATGTTGGGCAGCCTGGGAAACGGGTTCGAATTCAAATGCGCAAATTGACCTCACGAAAAAGACCTGTCAGTCGATAATGATTTTGTCATCCTGTGATCAGCAAATCTATACACTGCGGATATCCTCGTAAACTGTGATTAAACGGGGAGTGTAAATCCAACGTAGGTTGATTCTCTGTCTTTTATTTAATGTATAATAATGAATTCGGTCGTTTGCTGAACGACAGTCAGGACAACCTGAACATGTTTGGTCAAAAGATTCTTGTGAATATAGCCGTGTAACTGTGGAGAAGAACACGGATAGAAACAGATGAAGTTTCATCTGTCATGACTTTGTCCAAAGTATCAAGGCCGTAGCGTTACCAAGTTGCACCGGTGGTGGGGGTGCAGAACCTACCTTAGCAAGGACTAGTCCATGATCGTTCAGCGATCTGGCTTGCTCCGGATCTGTAGCCCTGTCACTCCCTGACTGTTTGTTTGGGGGAGTGGCGAACAGTCAAGGAGTGGCAGGATCCGCAGAAGCGATCGGGCGATCGTGAACTTTTCGGATATATGAACTTTGATCGAGAGATGTTAACCTCATCAGGGACCTATGAAGTCAAGGGGGCACACGAGGTAGAAGGATACTATCTTCGGTTATTTTCGGCAACGTTCGGAAGAGGTCTAGGACAAGACTGTCGTTAGCCGAGTTGTATTCATCACGCACTAAGATATTACAAGTTAAAAATCTATACTGCCCTTTCACCACCCTTCCAGCGGGTTACCCTACTGTTTTGTTTTTTTTTTTTTGCACAGAATTTCCGCCCGAAGTTTCTGAACAGATTGCTCGGACTTGCAGCGCCTTGACATTCTCGGTAAACTTGAAGTATAATACTGCAAAAAATGAAGTTGTTGAGGTGATCCTGCAGGTATTAAACTGTTCGGGATTCGGTCTCACATCTGAACTGCATAAGGTTGCCCTTTGGTCTCCTGATGATATTGCAACTGTTGAAAATCTTACGGTTATCAAATTTACTGCCCTATTGGAATAAGAAATAATCAAACATCAAACCAAATAGGACGAAGTTACAATACGTATTATAACTTCGTCATTATTATTTGGCGTGTTATAAAGAACACATAATACGTATCATAACGTCGTCCTTCTCGGTTTGATGTTTGACTTTTTTCCAACGGTTTAAGGAGTGCCTGTTACTGTTCAACTGAAAACGAAAGCAGTCACAAACTTCATCCTCTTCAAAGTCATGTACGTCTAGAGCTTATACGTTTACGGATTCGGAGTAATTTCTTCACATTTTCATTGTCACCAAAAGCAGGGAAATGAGAGAAAAGAGCGTCCGCAATTTGTACAGAATTTGCACCGCCCACATTGTTCTTTACATTTTTAAATCTATGTATAGAGGTGACTTAATGTTTTGTGTGTCTTGGGGACAGATATTCGGACTCTCAAACTTCATAATTTTCTTTTGGCCTACCACTTGTGTGGACTCATATTAACGCTTATAAATTTTTCTCTAATACCAAAATTTGCAGGATGACAGGTGATTTTTATTCTTGATCTGAAAGGGAATGGTTGAAAGTTTGCTAGAGGAAAATTTTATCAAAAGTTTGTCTTTCACCTTTGCGGTGCTCACTACCTTAATCACGAAGAACAATTGTTTAGGGATACATCAATTGTATTTTAAGTCTGAGGTACCTTTCGCTGGATTGTTATGTGGCACAACTCCATTCTAGTTTGCTATTAAAATCTCACCTGTGGTTGTGAAGGCGACGCCATGACAGTCTGGGGTGTAGATAATCTGCATTGAAAGAGCCAGACGCAGTTTGATAAAGGTGTGTTCGTTCTCCGTGACAAAACGATTGGTTGACACTTAAATGCTGGTATTTCATTTTGTTTCAAATAAAATCACATTCCAGGCAAAAATGAATATTTTACACGATTGTTAATGTATTCTGGTAAAGATTTTCAGTCAAAAAATAAAGAGTACATCACCAATGCCTCGTATGTTTTCTTTATACTAGAGGTTCCACGATACGTAAAGGATTCAGAAGGACAAGCTACTTACTCCATTTCAAAGTCATGAACTACAGTTGCAATCAGACTACAGTCAGAAGCGTTTGGTGAAGAACACGTCACTCTGATTAGCACGCAACTGTCTGGTTTATCGCCAAAATTCATCGGACACAGTGTGCTGGCAACAGTTTCGTATTTATGACTGAAAACAAAAGACCATGAGGTAATTTTCATGTGAATAGGTATCTAATGAGAGGATTAAATCCCGATTATGTCACCCATACATACCCCTTTTGTGGATATATGTGCATATAGCATTGAAAGTCAGAGGACAAGGGATCTCTAGTATGCACTGATTCCACTGAAACCTCCATAGACTAGAACTAAATACATCTATGCGAAATATCAATTGACATTGACAATTTTACCAGCTCAGTGGATGGTTAGAGTAAAGAATATTCAATACCCTCAACGCCTTTGCTGACGGCATTGCCCCCTAAGTGTGTATATTCAAAGGCACTCATCCCTTTTTGAGATTGTAGTAGGTTCGAAGTTTGAATAGTTATACGCCCAGACTGCCCAGACAGAGACAGACTATCATCGACATTGAGACACTAGATACGCTGAGCAAGCCAAAAATTGACTATACAATGTTTGCGTGTCTCAAAAAGTTGTTTTGTACGAATAATACAAAAGTAGGGGCAGTTTATGACTGGAACACGCCCACGAAAAACGAAATGTGTTCGATCTCAAACCCTGAACAAAAGTTTGTAAACGCGAAAATTAACAATTTCCCTAAACACTGCAACTAATTACAGGGACAGCAAATGAGCCCATTTTAAGAAATTGCAAGCAAGAAATTTTCAGTGTTTAAAGGTATATATATGACATTTCAAAAGGTTTTAGGGAAAATACAATTATGAAGGGGAAAGGAAAATTTCCCCTACTGCTACCAAAACTCCCAAGTGCCACTCTCCTCACTTTGAGATCCCAAGTGCCCAGCGCTTTTCCGTTACGAAAGTTCCCCACTGCCCTTTCATCTGTATGTGATATTGTCCAACTAAAGTGTGATATCTTTCAGCTTAAGTAGTATTTCTTTTGAATTTGGACCGAAAATCTAATAAACTTTGACTGGAGACGTATTTTAATGAATTCAGTTTTAGCTAACTCACCAAGTTGATGAAGTGTTGTTTCTCTTAGACGTACCAGCATCCAACGATGATTGCAAGTTGTCCTTTTTCAAGTTGCCCACTGTAAAAATAGGACGCACAAATTTTTCCCGCCCACTCACGTAAACGAGATGCCCTCTTGCCCCGTCTGTTGATAAAATGAAATGACTACCCTTCCTCCTCAAAACTACTTGCCAACACAATTTTCACTCGAACAGCTTCAACGGCTGATCCTCTAATTAGTGCGAATAGTAATGACAATAATGATGAAGAGGGTGTACAAACTTCGAAAACAAACGAAAACAAACTTTGCACGACATAATGTACTCGGCGAAGCCACTAGTACATTAGAGGGTGCCAAGTTTACTTGAGACCATTATGGACTTGGCGCGGTACATCATTACTACGTTATGGTTTTGGCAATGCCTGCGAATTTGTAGATGTGGAAAACATCTGGGGCCACAATATTGGATAATCAGAGACATGATCGGTAATAATCTGGGGATGACGTCACGAAATTGACAAAGATATGATATAATTAAAGAATATACATTGTGTGCTTTTTCTAGCGTTTTATTGGAGTCTTGACAAAAACTACAAAAACATAATTAACTTAATAAAAGTCAAAAACGCTTTAAATTCACTCATTATATTAACAGAAAAAAAGTAAATACATATCAGCTTTTCATCGCGTCTACTTTACAAGTCTCAAGAAACTTCACCATTTCGTTATATGAGAATTAAGCTTGCTCTCTCTCTGTTTGCGATATTATATTCGATTCTCTGTATAAACGGCACAAATGTTTTGTATGCAATAAAATCTACATTATCTGTATTACATCGACAAATATAGAAAATCTCTTACCGAGAAGAATAAGGAAGTAAACAAGACACGAAAGTGCTTGGTGCTCAAGATTCAGAAATCCTAGATAATTTTAATATCACATCTAAGTTTCCTCCACATTATCCAAAAGTGATGTTATCATATTTATTATAATGTTTATAGAAAACAACGTATGTGTTTTGCACTGTCTGCAGTGGGATATATTGCCAACAACTATAACACTTAGGAGAATAGGACAGTTTGTCAAAAAAGGTTAAAAAACTACTATCATGCACTCTTTTTGGTGCAGAATTAGATTACTCACCCATTTTTACCAATTTACTGCTTTACGGAATTCACTAAACCTATTTCATTATCTCTACAGCTACTTTGGCATATTTTCAAAATGCAGATATTATCAAAGACGACTTGAATTGACACTTTGTCACTTGTTCGCATTTTATTCAATTACTGGTCTCTTCATTACATTTTTTGAACTTGCCAATATTGAGCCTTTACTGTGCTGCATATACTGATGAAATGACCATCGAAAACACTTTGTTTCTCGTCATATTCCGCCATTAATATTAATCAGCAAAATCCCCCAAAGTATGAATATTTCGAATATCTCTTGTTTTTGACAAATCAGATATGGAAAAACTCAGTAACTCTGATATTTTAACACAAATACACAAATTTTGCAACGGGTCCGTGAAGATTTCAGACTTATTCATTAAATTTGCATTTTTACACATGGAGATAACTGCATATTTTTTTTTTTTTTTTTTTTTTCTTTATTGAAAAAAGAAACATAAAGACAACAGAAAAGACCTGAGGTAAAAGAAAGACAACACAGAAAGAAGAAAAGCTAACCTTCAAAAAAGTTCACAAAATCTCCCCACTTTTCAACATGTATCCTTTGCCTATCTTTTGACATTGCTACATACTTTTCTGTTTTGTAAACAGAATTCACGTACAATT
>LD347744.1:100187-138292 GCA_001465055.1 Ptychodera flava
AAATATGACAAGAGCGAGGCATATATAGGTCAAATGTGCAGTTGATGTTATGTCTGGATGCCTCGCCTGGTATAGCTTTAGCATGCTAAGACCGACCATAATGTACGTATAGGAAGTATCTAGTGCAATAAAAAATAATTATCGAATTCCTTTGTTATTTTACGAAGATTGATACAGTAATAATCTTCCTAACCCATGAATCCGTGTGAAAAGGTCGGTTACAATTGAGTGCAACAAAACTCTAGTGATCCATATGAGTCAAAAGACACAGTCAACGTATTGCTAAAGGCACAGGTATATGGCGTTAATTTCATAATATTGTTAGAAAATTGTTGTCATTTTTATCTGTTGAAATTGCTCTTGAAATCTTACTCCGAAGGGTGCTGACCGCCGCAGTGTTTTGACTTGGTAATTATGAGATCAAAACATGAATTTCCTCATGGCTGATTGATGTTTTAAAATATACAATAATGATTGCACCAATTGTAGATTTATAGTACACGAAGACTAACGCTCACAGAAACAGATATATATTATAATTTAGATGACTTATTGTAAATTAAAACGCGAAGTAATATTACATTGTTTGCAAATTTCGGAGAGAGAACAAAGGGATACAGCTGTTTCAGTTCTTGACCAGGAATGAAATTGGTTTCGACGTGGAGTCAAGGAAGCAATACACAATACACATCGCCAGCTCTAATCCTGAATCGAATCGTGATCATGGCCGCTAAGCCTTACCATCAGTATACAGTAGTATAATTCAGTCACGTGATTTACATGCGATCATTGAACCACATGACTGATGCAAATTGTCCAGCAAGTGTCATTCATGCTGATGAAGGATTACCAGACGGACCCGAAAGCTACAGACAGTAGTAACTTTATTTGTTGAGTGCAACGGATAAAACTACATTATGAAAAGGATACAGCTTTTTGCCAATTCCAATGCACATCACTTTAGTTCAGGTAGAGTGTGCCCCGAGGGCAGGTGTTCGAGGTCTCAAGTTTTTACATTTTTACAGTTCATTTCTGGTAAACCGCTCGTGTAAGCTCATTTTCGAAGCTCTTGGGTAAGTGATGTTTATTTATCCCTCTTGTTTTTGTGAAAATCGAAAATTTAACTTTTCCCAAAGAGTTAACAAAGGCATGGCGGCCGTTTGCTTTTCAAATATGGTAAATGTAGAGTAATTTGCTTCTCTAGTATCACATTCTTACGGTAAACCCTACTAATAAGTTGCCCTGAGGAAAGTGAAGTAAAAGTATAGGACTGTTGCCAGTCACGTACTGCTTTAAGCCAGACATAGGGAAGGATGAACGACAAAGTGGTTTGCTGGGTTCACTGAGTTTTCTAAGCAGAATTATTTTCAGGTATTTTTTTTCTGATCCACTTGGTGGCTTCTAAGCCGTTTCAATCTAAAACCCCATCAATATTACAAAATGAAACTTACCGAACTGAAAATTACCATGGGTTGGACAGATATGGTAGCAAGCGCTATGAATTCCCTCCATGATCAAGGCGATACCAATGGCGTAAAATATACCAAAGTACCTTGGCAGACCGAGTTCCTGTGGTGGAAATATTTCACTAACTTATCTCAGTCTTGATAATCTCCGCTGCTATTGATCGACGACATTGTTAAGAATGCTTGGCGGCAATTGTTTGCTCTGTACGAGTAAAGATTGTGGCTTTTTAATGAACCGAATGTTTGTTATTAAGAAATCAGCATGGACGTTGCCCCCTCCCTCGATGAATGATCGGTATTTGCTCAATGTAATCAATCCGTGTTCAATTCACAAAGAATCATGCAAAATTTAATACTCATTGATATAAGTGTGTACAGCGACATGGAACACAACAAAAGTTACACTCAAACTTTAACAGTACCTGTCCGTTCTCTTTGCATCGCTCCATATGTTTCCGTTCTTCCCTTCGAGTGATGATGAGGAAAAGTATGCCAAGTAAGATGTAACCGACATTACTGAAGACATTGTTGAAAGAACTGTCGAGGAAGATGATATTAAAACGTTACCTTTACAACAAAATCCTTCACGTCTACTTCACAATTTGTGGTACTTTTCGGTTGGATTTACATTTACTATACCGCAAATATTTATTTCTTAGCAACAGACAGCTATCAATGATCCAACTAGCAACTAGGATTTTCTTCACGTACTGGAAACAACAGTATAAAGAACTTTAAAGACAAGTTGTTATGTCCTCTCGGATAAACATTTTTTCAGAAATATGTGATTTTGAGAAGCCGTTTTGATTTGATAAAAATACGGAAAATGCTTTTCTAATCTCCTTATGGATAAAGGCGGATAAACTTCCACATACTTTAGCACACTGAGGCGATTGGCACACAAGAAGTTGTAGTAGCAGACATCTTCGTCATTATTATCATGGAATATCTTTGGCAAAAATAGAACATATCATAAGTAGTAGTAGTAGTAGTAGTAGTAGTAGTAGTTGTAGTAGTAGTAGTAGTAGTAGTAGTAGTAGTAGTAGTAGTAGTAGTAGTAGTAGTAGTAGTAGTAGTAGTAGTAGTAGTAGTAGTAGTAGAAAACATATAATATATAGTTATGTTTCAGCTATAATTGTATTTGCGGGCACACGGCATTTCTTATGAAACATCGCATATAAGATTTTATGATCTTATATCATAGTTGCCTCCCGACCTAGTTCTATCAATACTTTACATCTGATCATGAGACCAAATTCAATTAGAGATATTGATGCATCTGATTTTGCCTGAGCAAAAGACAATGGCACCAAACTTCCTTACACCACTATCTCTTAAATGTCGCTGAATCAGTCTAAGGTTTCAGAATTATGCTCGCACGCATGCATGCATGCATGCATGCATGCACGCACGCATGCATGCATGCATGCATGCATGTATGTATGTATGTATGTATGTATGTATGTATGTATGTATGTATGTATGTATGTATGTATGTATGTATGTATGTGCATGCATGTATGTATGTATGCATGCATGCATGCATGCATGCATGGTGTATGCATGCATGCATGCATGCATGTATCTATACACTTGGCCCATCCTTGTCCGTATATACTTTTTTCACATCTTAGAAACAGTAAACAAGAAGCAGGGCTGGCACCAGCAACAACAAAAAAACACCACCACCACCACCACAACAACAACAACAACAACAACAGCAACCTTTTAATATTGATATACTATCATATAGTTTGCTTTAGGCCTTTATGCGGTGTATACCTACATTTTGGTGAGCCAAGACCAGTTGTATCACTGGTAATGCGTAGATGATGGCTATAGGAATGAGGTTCCTCCAATACAGCTTGTACTTTATAGATTGGGCTTCATCAGGATTCGTCGCCAAATCAGCCACAGACAGTGGTGGCTGAAATAAAGGCTGGTACTGTTATCGAATTCTTCACAATTTTGAATGTTCTTCCTTTTAGCGAAGGGTATGCAGTCGATGGTACGAGACGTGTAAGACTTAGAATGCAATACGACAATTATATTGGCACAAACAACCCTAGCATGGAAAAGCTGTTGACGCTTCAAATTGCGACTGTTTACAGTAATACATCATTCAACAAGAGCTAACAGTTACATGTACATACAACAGAGTATATCCCATGATAAAATGGGTTCTCATTGGCTTTCAAGGCCTAGTCATGACGCCATCGCATGACACGAATATTTGACATAAATAGACTTCGTGTCCATTAGACATGTCTACAGTACTTCGAGCACAGAAAATTACGCGAAAGCAGAACAATCAAACAAATACCACAGGTCAACAGTCTTGTATAATGCCTTAATGCTAGAAGTTAAATGTTCCGTGGTTAGCAGATACACTCTTTTGTTATTTGCAAATGAGAAAATTGTTTTTCTTGTGTCTTAACAATTCCGCGTTTTTCTTTCATTGGGAACGTCTGGATATTTTTACAATATACCGTTTGGATCATACCTTTGCGCTATCAGTGTTGCCCCCTCCTTCTCTGATCTCAAGGGAATCTGCTTTGCCTAGTTGACAAAGGAAAAGACCATTGTCAGTATTTGCTCTGTCACGTGTCTATAATGTGTGAGAGGTTGCGTGTATACATGTAATGTGTGATATAATCGTAAAATATACTTTCAGGTGGACTGTTTGCAAGGAAGAAGCCATCACTTAACCATATTCTATTAAAGGTAATTAAAGATTGATGTCAATGTTTTTAGCTGATTTGAAAAATGATCTTAATGTTTGCTCTATTTTTCATATCGGAAGTTGTTTGACCAAAATTTGCACGCCTTATTCTTGTGCAAAGTTAAATCTAAATCTGTTGACACTTATGTATGTTATGATGATCGACGTGAAACGTGTCGGTAAAATGGCCACAAGGCATCCACATTGGATCATATCGTTAAATAAATTAAGAAACTTATGCATGCGTGTTATTAGAATCTGCGCAAATGTTTCGTTAGCGACTTAGGGTAAAGATAATTTGAAACGAAATAGCTATCCGATAGCCATATTAGATTTTTACGCATGACAGATGGATGTGCCTTGGTATCCCACTGTCCAAGTTTGAATACAGTCAATTAATTTGAGTTACCAGTATTTACTAGTATTGTTTGTGTAAAGGATACGGACATGTAATTAAAAAAAAATGCTGCAGCAGTGTCGTTGGATAGTATCAAAATGTAAATAGGCATGCTGTTTATGCTATTATAGAACTGTAGAGAATCTGTCAAGGGACGTCTGTTTAAAAACTCTTGATATTTGTTTCAAATTGGCACCACACATCTATATATGGTCATACCACACAACAAATCATGAAATATCACGTTGAAATCCAGAGAAGAATGAATGGGTGCGAATAGTTTCAAAACTAATGGCAACAATCCGACATAAGGCTGCATTCACTAAGAACCTCTGGAGGGGAATTGACGGAGAGTTGAAAATATCAAGGGTATGGGGGCACTTGAAGGAAATCGGGGACTTAATGGGGGAACTCGAAACAAAAATGTTTCTGATTGATATGAAGTACGTGTTGGGTTGTCAATTTTAAGCTATAACCTTTGGCTAATTTTTGGTGGTTTTGTTTTGTGTATCCACTAGTTTCCCGTTCTACTCCCTGAGGCGTGATGAAAAGTCCAGTTTTTAACTCATCAACACAGCCACATTTGCACAGTCAGCATTGTTATTGTTTAAAATCGAATTCAAGTCTGGACAAGAATTCATTTGTGATCAATAACAATGTTTACGGTCTTTACACATGCATATACAGAGTATTTGCCAAACACAATTTTGTTATTCTAGCATACTGTGGTGAGTAGAACAAGAAACTGCGGTCAATAAACAGGAGAAAACATACATGATTGGCAAAAAGTCAAACCCAAGGTCCCTTTTATACAAATATGTTAATTGTGTCCAGTTTTTCTGACAGCTAAGAGAAGTCACCCTGTGTTCAAAATTTTTTTTTATGTGAATTCAAAAGGGACAGTAGTTGTAATGTTTAAATTTATTTAAAGTTTGGATTGTAATTTTTTCAGAGAGCACTATCATCGCTTGTCAAGGAACTTATTACAGTCTAAAAGTAAATATTTACCAACACTTACATATAAACATACATATAACATTTACATTTTCCACATATAACAAGCTTTGTCAGGGAAAACATTTTAATAGTTTACATGTAGACTACCATGAGAAGTGAATTAATATTTTGGGGGTGAAATTCCGATATCATATTTCGTGTCCACATCTGCACTTTAAACACCCTATTTGAACCCAAGTACATTTGTATCAATTGTCAAACACTTATAAAAGCAAAGATCTAGGTAGTTTAGTATGTAAAATATTATTCATAGTTTTCTCGTATAGTGCTATTATAGTGACCCAACGTTTTCGGTGACATTCCAAAATCAAATTTCTTGTCTACATACTAGTTGTAACCACCCTATTCTAGTCAAGTACACGTGTGGCAATTATCAAATGTCCTTAAATGTACAGAAATTGTAAGTTTTATATTGGAAAAAATCTTCATAGTTCTCTCACAGACCACCATGTATAGTGGATCAACATTTTAGATGAAATTCCATAATCAAATTTCTTGAAAACATATGCACTTATAACACCCTATTCTAATCAACTACGTTTATATCAATTAACAAGCATCTATAAATGCACAAATATTGCTCGTTTTATATCGGAAAAATATTGTTCCTTGTTTTGTCTTAGACTCCACTTATAGTGAATCTACCTTATCAATGAAATTCAAAAATCACACTTTTGTAAACAAATGCACATTTTACCTGCCACTTCAAGGAAATTACATTTACATGAGTTATCAAACATTTATAAATGTAGAGATGTGGCTTGCTTTTAGGAGAAAAATGTTAAAAGTTTGGCAAAGGATTATGATTTGATATTTTTTGGCGGAGAACCTAATCAGCCGCATTTTGCCTTCTAATAGTTTCGCAAAAATTGTGACCTCCCCATGCATGAAATTTCATTACCCTTCGAAAATGCTTGCGCAAAAAAAATAATTGCAACTCACCTGTAATTTCTTTCCAATCCCTTAAGGGGGTTTCAAAATTATGGCAAGTCAGAAGGGGGATTTGAACGCATCGTGAGTTTGCGTTGAAACAATCTTTATAGAACGTTTTTTGTATCCCACCCCCTCCAGAGGTGGCTGTGAATGCAGCCTTATAGGATTTAAAAATAAAATCATCTTAGATCAAACTCGTATGCGCTGTATACAGCATATAACGAAAGGAACTAACTATCTTGACGAGGACAATTTCGTAGGATTAAAAAAAGTTATGATCGTCATTTATTTTGATGCATGTACTGTATGAACTTCGCGAATTTTTAAAAATATATCTTCTCAAATAGCATACAAGTTGGCAAGTAAAATGCCATGATCATTTCACAGCCTAAGAAAAATAGGTGCGGGTTCTATATCATGATCACAGTTTCAAAAGTACGTACAAATTAATATATTCTTGTTATGACATTTATTTAGTTATTCTAGGCGGGGTACACTGCATATCCCAAGCTCTGGTTACTCTTTACTTAAGGCAAACCATGTCCTTGACCTATACGTTACAAACTTGATCAAAACATACAAATATTACAACACTTGCAATTGCGAAAAAAGCGTAAGTGGTGTCGACTACGTTAATTTGCTAGCAAAAACACATTGTTTATATTAGCAATATTTTATCCTTTGAACTTGATATTAATTTCCATATGCTTTATCATCGGTTGCTGCAAAGTCCATTATTATTAAGACTTAATTTCTAGTCTGATATCGTCTTTGAAATGAAGTAAAATTATGAAAACATTGTTTCTCACTTTGAAATGACAGATTTCTGTATCAAAATTACATTGACATAAAATATTAAGACTAAATCATCGCTAAAACCAGCACCTTACTGAGGTTACATGGTCCGGACAGCAGACCCCTGTATATAAGGGGAAGTCTTTTTGAGAATCATGCACGTTATCAATCATGTAGCTATTCATACAAACAACATCCACACAGAAGTGAAGAGTTTCTTTTATTACCTTGCTGACGTCTTTCTCTTGCTTCCGTTGCTTCTTCATTACTAAAGACAATTCAGAAACAAATGTTGTAATATTGAAAAAGACTTGAGTGCACCGACCATCGATCAGTCAATATCAACATTTACGTAATTCAATGCATGTATTCATTCACATTAAATAGATATAGATATAGATAGATAGACAGAAAGATAGATAGATAGATAGATAGATAGATAGATAGATAGATAGATAGATAGATAGATAGTTAGATAGATAAAGAATAGATACATATATACATACATACATAGATGCATGCAAGCATACCTACCTACCTACATACATACATACATACATACATACATACATACATACATACATACATACATACATACATACATACGTACACTTACCGCCCACAACACTGTATCAGCAGGATTAACCCATATATGACATAGAAAATCATGTAGAATAGAACTATCAGCGTAGTGCTAAACCAGTATGTATATCCTGTCGAGAAAAGCAATTGCCATCATGATGTAATTGGTATTAACGCTCTAAATTATCCGTAAATGAAGACACGTGTGGATAATTAGGGATTATTACACGAAGATTGGGCGATACCGCGTCATATTCGAGTGATGTGTCCGTATTTTGACGAGTTGCGCAGCAACGAGTCAAAATACGGACACATCACGAGAATACGACGCGGTATCGCCCTAACTTCGTGTAATAACCCCTTTATCATACATGCATGCTTTGGTTATGACTGCTTTCCTACAGACGCTCCGAAATTAGAAACGAAATCAACTTGAAATCGACCTTGCTTCCTCCAGGCTGTACTTATAAAAAGTTGGTTGCTAAGGAGTGATGACAACCATATCACTTCTTGATATTATTCCGCTATCGGGCCATTCCACTTCAAAACAGGGTTTATGGCGCACTTTTAAAGCGAACAATTTCAATATTACGATGTCGACACAAGTTTTCACAATTTGAAGAAGATTTATTTTTAGTTTAAAATGACGTTGGATGTAAAACAGAGACTGGAGTGTGTGAAATGGGTGTGTTTTCGTGATTTGATACATAACCTCATCCCTGCGTGAAAGTTATGAGGCCGACAAAATCGCGCGCGTCAAAATACTCGCGCCACGCCGGCGTTCGATTTCGAAATCCATCGAGTATGAACAGCTGAGTGCATGGAGCTAGCAGCTCTGCGACATCTATGAATGCACAGTGGATATATACCCGTACCTGTCCAGTCACTTTATCTCGAAGAATTATACATGTCCTCAGACGTCAAATATGCCGAATATACCTTCTTAGTAAGCAGATTAGGGAAAACATGAAGTGAGTACACTGTAATCTGTAGTGTCGTAACTCGTTTGTGATTTTGTGTACGAATAAAACATTTCAAAGGTATTTCCGTCGTCTGCTCGTATATTTTCGTTCCTGGCTTGCCTTAATAGAACTAAACTTCCTAAGCGAAAGTTTGACTTTCCTTAGATCTTACATTGTATCTGAAACCCGCACCGCAGTGGTGCCGCCAGACACGATCATGACCTGTGAATCTCACTGACAGGTGCAGGTGCAAATCGGAAATATTATGTGCACCTCGAACCTTGTCTGTCGCGAGTGGCTCATTTAAGGCTGTAAACGATGTAATTCACCGCCCAGATACTTAAGCTCATCAACAGGAAACTTGTCGTAAAGCGGTTCTATCATGATGCACGGTCAACCGATATCTTACATGTAATCGTCAGCAGCGTAGACGACATGAGAACACACCGCCACGGGGCCGGCCGGCCGTGAACAATGACAGGTTTCGGCAAATGATACAAATTTTCAATACGTTTGTTTGTATGTTTTTGGTACAACTGTACTTGTGCCTAAGTGCAATGCCCATGAAGTCACTGCAAACAACATAATTTTGACCATAATCATAATGACGTTTCGGATTGTCATTTGTCTTATTCGCTCAGCTGTTTTATATGCATAACAACGAAGGTCATGCATACCAGCGAAGGTCACGCGTACGCGTCGCTGTAAGTAGTTCGGTTACAGTGAAAATATAATTCGTATTTTCACTAGTTAAAATATGGGTTCATATCAGTACCGTCTAAACAATAGAAGAATGGCAATACAGGCATAGCATGTATGATAATATGTTATAACTCACAAAGTATATTCAAGCTCTCGATATCGAGGTAAGAATATCGCCTTATAGTTAGATTACAGAGAAGTTGAAGAGGGTCTCATAAAATGCTTTATCTGTAATGCTGAGAAAGGACAATACATCATTATCGACAAATTTTCTTGGGATTTGTGCTTATTAACTATAGTTTTAGTAGGTTCCATGGTACAGGTTAAAAATGGAGTTGTCAGTTATTAAATTGTGAGTTATAAGGCAGTCATCCATAAAACGGTGAGCAAAGCATTAACGCTCTAACAACAAAAACAGCGTTTGACAAAAACTCAAATATATGACAAGGAGAGTGTGTACATTCTTCATAAATCTGTATAAATCAAATACAAAGATGATTGTAAAAATTAGACAAGGGTTTCATTTTTGTATAGCAGGTGATCTTCAGCTACGTTCCTTTAAATCGACTTACAATATTTTAGTCTGATCAGCGAAAGTATAAATGTTTCGTCTTGAATTTAGCCAGTGTCAGTACGTAAATTTGCCACTTTATTAATTATAACCGATAGATATTTCAGCCTGCTTAAAGCCATCCAAATTTTGCTTTAATGAGATTCACAAGTTTAAATAAAAATCAACTTGGCATTATATCTATATGTCATGTTGATTGCAAATCTTTCAACAAGCTTCGGACCCACAGATTGAAAAGGTCTCCATACTACCTTGGAGTTCATGATCGCTAAATCATATCTTTTGCATGTCGGAAAAATGGTAGCCTATGGAAAGACGGAAAGGAAGGGATAGAAAGGAAATACATTTGGAGTATGTAAATAATATGCAGGGACGTGAAAAGAAAAAGCAAACTTGGGTGGAAGCAAAGTGAAAAAGTCTAGTACATTACATGCATCTGAATTCAGTCACTACGAATAGTCATAGTAGCACTGCCAAGGACTGTGCGTTAGAAAAGGGTACTGGGGATTTTGTTCGTTGGGTAAAGAAGCAGCACGTGCTTAACACATCTGATTGCAGGTCAGTTAGACGAAATGTCAAGTTCAGGAGAACATTTATCTTGTGGCAACAATATCCGTTGACGCCGTTAAGTAAACCAGGGCATTTCTCTGATTTATCAAAACAGTCGTCATTTTTCACTTCAAAGTACACGTTCTATCCGTGTGCTGCAGTTCATACTCTTATAAAAACGTGGCAGATATGAAACATGAATTTAATGCCCTACGTAATTGTCTCTTTTAAAAATGTACATTTTGATAATAACCTTAAAAATGCGTAAGGTGCAATGATGAGCAAATGGTGTCAATGTTCGTCCTTTGTTTACAGAACATAAGGCCAATGTAAATAGAAGTAACCAGACATCTCTCCCTTTATCTTTGAACGGAAATATCTGGACACCCGAACGAAACCACCTGAACGAATTTTTGATGTCATCGAATGAAATTGCAACTGTGACATCGCATTGACACATTAAAGTCAAAATGTACCACTTACCTGACGCTGTTTTTATGATATTGATCGTGACATTTTTTATTCTATCAACCTCATATCCGAAATTAGGTAGATCTGAATAAAAAGGAAAAGTGTAAAGACTGTAAGTAATATATAGTGACAGTCACACGCTACAGATATAATGATGTCAAGCTTTTATTATTCGTCAGTGACGAGGGCAGTTACGTTATAATGTTTGTGATGACAATCGTGAAGACGTTGGGGATGACGGTCGCGATATTTCGGATAATAACCTTGATGTGATCATCATGATGGTGGTGGTGGTGGTGGTGGGATGGTTGTTGGTGATGACTATGTTGATGACGTCGGGACGAGATGAATTTACACACACGTCCATCTATGCATGCATGCATGCATACATACATACATACATACATACATGCATCCATGAATGCATGCATGCATGCATGCATGCATGCATCCATACACACATCCATACATACATGCATACATGCATGCATACATCCATCCATCCATTCATCCATCCATCAATCCATCCATGCATGCATGCATGCATGCATGCATGCATGCATGCATGCATGCATGCATGCATACATGCATACATACATACATACATACATACATACATACATACATACATACATACATACATACATACATACATACATATCGCTTTGTTTACCTTCATCTCCTAGTGACAAGCCTTGTTTCAATTCACTGCATTTAGTGTCTCCTGGATGTACCACAAGTACGATGAAGAACTCTTGAAAATCACGTTTCTTAAAAGAATAATTTCAATTCAATGGATTAGGAGTGTCTGACCGATACAATAGAATTGATTTTGCTCGTATCTGCTTTGCTAAGAAGCTTCAAATTTACAATATGCTACATCACCACCACTGCAAAGATATCATATGACAGTATAAAGCATCACCGATTCGTCAAGTTCTCCGCGAAAAGTTAAAAAATGTGTCGCCATTATGGCTCTCAGTTAACCGATTTTTGGCTTTTCTCACCGTTATATTCAGAAGAAGATCGTTATTACTTGGGGAGCGTTAATGTATATTTCTTTCTTAAAATAAAATTTGTCGTGTCCGAAGTACCCATTCATGTAACTGGACTTTAAATATACAGCGTATTTCAGGATTTCAGTCTATTGGATACGCTTTTCTTATTCTGCTAAAAAATACATCTGCAGTGATCATGTCAGTGATGAGGGTGTCCAATGATGTGATATGGAAACTCACATGAAAGACATGTTCTAGAAATATTTTGTGACGTCATTTGTTTTTGCAAGATTCTTTACTACCTCCCTTATAAAAGACCCGCTCTAATGCCATTTCGTATTGGAAAGTTAAACATTAGACATAGATATAAACCAATCTTATAAACCTAACCTGTACAATAATCGATGACTGTGTCGTCAATGTCTGGTACTTTCCGATGAACTCTACATTGCGTAGTAAGTCAAACACAGGGCACTAAAACATAAAAAAGCGGCTTTTATCACGTGTCTTTCACATGTTAATATCAAGGTAAACAAGAATTTCTGTACGTCGGAAAACTAAAACTTAGGTACAAATAATACATATATACATACATACATACATACATACATACATACATACATACATACATACATACATACAACATACATACATACATATATATATATATATATATATATATATATATATATATATATATATATATATATTATTATATATATAATAACAAAATTACTTCTAGTACAAAGTAATGATATATGTTACTTAAGTTTCATGCATCCTGCAATCATCAGACAGAATAAGTGATAAGATTCTTAGCTCAACACTCTCAACACTTGTACGTGGTGTTAAAATTTGAAAAAAATAAAATTTGTTTTGGTGGCGACATTTTGAAACCAACTCCGAGCGTTTGTTTAACAGCGTAGTTTTGTCAGCATTGATAATGTGTAGTGTTTCTGATATAAGAAGATTACATCGCTTTTGTATATTAGAGTGACTTGATGCTTTGTCAATAATTGACCACGAAATACCAAAGACCTGGTTCTTTTGTTTCAAGGACCACACGTACATGGATAGCTCCGTGCAGTGCCGATACCTTTCGATACTTTTCGTTACGGAATGATTGCATGTGATTAGCTACTGTGTTAGTATTTATAACACTCTGCTTTTAGCATCGAGCGCAGTAATTTCCCACGAGGACATCTGTATACTTCGATATATATATATATATATATATATATATATATATATATATATATATATATATATATATATATAATATCTTTACAAAGAATAGAAGATAGAAAGAAAGATGGAGATAGATAGAGTGATAGATAGATAGATAGATTGTTTGCCTATAAAGCCATAACATGCTCAATAGCAAAAAACCTTTGACTATTACTTATTTACCAAAAAGCTGATGGCAGACTGGAAAGAGAGAAAAGTTAGAAAAGAATGAATGAGTAGTTTCTGACAAAGATTAGGGAATACAGACTTTGTTAATGACAATGCCAGGCTATTGCCTTACCGTTGCTTCTTGAACTGATATGGTGGCACAGATCTTATCATTGGAATGTCCTCGAACTTGAACCGCCTCCACGGCCTCGGGAAACTTAAAGTAGTAGTACTGCAATAAAAGGAGATAAAATGAAAGCAATACGCATGTCAGAGTCAATGCTTGCAGTGTAATGTCAAATGTTTGTCAGTTACATAGTTCCATTCCCGATAGGCGATATTACTTCTAGACCTGTTGTATGTGAGGCGCTTAAGCTAACTGAGCAAAATAACAGTTCATGGAGATGATGTACTCCCGTTGATTTATTTTCACCGTGTATGGTGAACTACCTACCAAGGTTTTGATATCATGATGGCCATATTAAGGGTACATAGGATGGATTCTCAGTGCAAGCCTATGTATGAGTGTTTTTTTCTTAAAAATAAAGTACGACTATTGTGAAAGGTTGGGGCTGTAGGCTGGGGCATCTGACAGTAACTGTCCGAGTTTGAGTCCCCTCCCCCATCCCATTAACAATCACCTGTAACCTACATATTTAACTCTTTAAGGTTTGTCTTTGCTATTTAAACCTTAAGCGTATTATTTGTCAATCAAGACATTCCACAAATTTTAATTATTGACTTCATATTCAGCTATTGTAATGGTGGAACATCCCATAACCGTACACGGGCAATTTAATTTAAATCTGTATCAAGCTGCTAGTCTTGCTTCATACTAAAGATTTTCATCTTGAAGCAAATAAAGCGTTGTGATACAACACAAAGCAATATGATTTTATGAATCCATAGAGATTCGTGATGAAAATCAATACCTCAAAGCTATACACAAGCCCGGAAGAGATTGATGGGGTTTTCAGGTTTTGGCAAAGACTAGTCTGAGTGCCACCATTGTTAAAGTGTAAATTCAGAGAATATTTTGCCTTCCTCAGTAAAGGTAACCATTGGCCATTATGACGACCAGTCCTTTGAAAAATATGCAGTCGCCCCGGCCCTGGCAGCTACGTTTACATATTATCTCATAACTCACCTGTGGTTGTGAAGGCGATGCCATCACAGTGTGGCGGGTAGACAATCTGCAACGACAAAGAATACACATGATGAAAAACTTGTGTGACACCTAGCGACGGTATACCACGAGATTTCACCAGTTCACGACATATATGTACGAGCGATAGCGAGTGCATATATGAAGTGAACTGGTCAAAATCGATAGGTATACCGTCGCTAGGTGTGATTTATTGCTATTATATCATAACAGTATATTGAAATTCTGGCGTGGAACGTCAAAAACGGATTTTTGCTCAAACTCGCGAGTATGAATGTCGTGCTATAATATACCACGGTTCTTTAGGCGTCTAGACCAATCAGATCACTGTATTTACGCCATCAATATACTGGTATGATAAAATAGGTAACAAGCTTGACAGCTGCATATAAATTCATATTTCATAGATATTTAATCCAGGCTAAAATCAAAATTGTGCACAATATGAATTCATGCCTTCCTTCATTCAGTGAAAATTGGAGCACTTACACTAGTTTCTGCCGCAATGTATAAAGATCTTCTGAATGACATTGATCACAAAAAGTGAATGATAAGAAAGGTTTTGTATGATTAGATATTATAACATAGGACTTACTCCATTTCAAAGTCATTGACGACAGTAACAATCAGACTGTAGTCTGTCGCGTTTGGTGAGGCACATGTTACTCTGATGACGACATCGTTCACCGGCTTTTCACCAAAATTCATCGGACACAGTGTCCTGGCAACAGTGTCGTATTTATGACTGAAACAGCAAATAAGTTAATCTAAAAATGACGTAAGTGACTCAGATATGCTCAAACCAAATCGCTCTTTTCTGAGAGTAGACGTCAGACGTCGACAAGGAACATACTCATTCTACGTGTTTGCAGATATGAAAAAAATCATGTCTGTTTAGTATCGCTATTTTCTTGAAACGTTTGCAGCAGACTAGATACGAGAAGACACTGTTAAAAGAAACCGGGTTATAAAAAAAGATACCACTATGCAAAACGTCGTGTTAAAATGGCTATAAAATAATCTGCTGACTCGTCAATTTTATTGCCATGCTCGGTATTTGAATTCAAACTCATATTGTCAACACTTGATAATCAACCCGCATGTTTCTTAACATATTAAAAGTCGATTGTAGAGAAACATCCTAATTATATCTAAGATGAAAGATAATGGCAACCTTTAATTCCCTACTTCTTTAAGTGCTAAAATTTGAAACACGAAAATTGAGCCACAGGCGCCCTGTTCCTTGCATAGCGGTTCGAATAAACTTATAATCAGTGACAGTGAAAATCTATATTAGTAGGTCGGTTTAACAGGTTAATAGTTCCTCCTGGCCTAAGATGAACATTTCATATAATGAAGTTTTAGATGAACAGGGACTGACTCGGCAAGAGACTTCATTTGGAAATGTCCAGAAAACATTAAAATATTTTACACTCGACGACAAGTACACATACTTACACTGAAATTATTTCAAAAGGTAATTTCCACGACATTATGCCTTCCTGCTGGGTGACAACAAACATCACAGGATACGTCTCTTGAGCTTCACTGCTACTCACCTCTACACGAACTGCTACTGACTAAAGAGCAAAGAAACACGGCAGCTGTATCGTATAGACGGGGAGCATCGATCACTCAGTTGCGAATTGTGTTATTTTGAGAAATAGGTGATCGAAAGTTCAACATCGCTGAACGTCGGTCATTGTTCCATCTTTCGCATGGAGATATCATTCCTTCCATTCCATCAGTAAGCATGGCATGGAATATGGGGTTGCAAGATTAGATAGCGTCGTATGACAGGAATGCAGTTTTGAATGCATCCAAGTAAATTATAGCAGCTTAGTGGATGGCATGTCTAAAGCAGGAATAGTCAATACTCTTACCATCTTTGCTGACTACGTTGCCCTTTATATGAATTTCACAGGCACTCAGCCCTTTCAGCTCACGTGTTCACACACGTGAGCTAATGTCGCAGCGATGTCTGTCTGTGCTTCTGATATCACAAAAACGATCTACTCATAATCAAATCTGGTACATAGATTCAGTTTGTAAATGGCAAGAACTGATTAGTTTTTGGTGGGTGTGGCTTGCTTGCTATTTGCTCATTTGCATATTTAATGATTTCAGATAAAAACGGATTTACATTGAGAACAGCTGCACAAAACTCGATGAGAATTGCTACAAATGTTGATCACAACTAGATACATCAGCCTTGAAAGGTATTATACGGTCATAATTTGGAATTAAGAATATATTTCTGGATTGCCTTGATCAAAATTGACCAAACTTGGAATGTACATTAAGACTCCATGATTCAACAATATTGAAATTCATCAAGCATTTTTGCTTCAGCCAATTCCTAATTTGCATATTCAATGAAATTTCCTGATGAGGGATATGTATTTGAGTTTACTTGGCCAAAGTTGACGAAAATTGCTGTGTATATCAAAGATACACTTGCTACTTATATTGAACATACTGTGATACAACATTATTGAAAGCCATTTAGCATTTTTTAATTTCAACCAATTACTTATTTGGATATTTAATGAACTTTCCGAATTCGGGATATTTATCTGAATTGACTAGACCAAAGTTGAAGAAAATTGCTATATACATTAAAGATACTATGATACAACATTACTTCAACCAATAACTTATTTGCATATTTAATGAACTCTCCTAATTAGGGATATATGCCTGGATTACTGGATCAAAGTTGGCAAGACATGCTATGTACACTGATTGCCATATACACTGGTGATACCCGGTTAAAACAATATTGAAAGTCATTTTGCATTTTCATGTCAGCTGATTCATAATTTGCATATCTAATGAGCTTTCACAGTTCAGCAAACAAAGCTTAAAGGACTTGACCAAAGGCAATTGCATTTGCAATTTAAAGTTGTGATACAATGACAGCAGTCAAAGAAATTAAGTACTTTTATTTCAACTAATTACATATCTGTATTCTGAATGACCTTTAGAATTAATCCATGGTGAATATTGTTCATTATATTGATCATAACACCTTTAATGAAGTTGAAAACATGTGGCAAAAATTTCATTTACACACAACTTCAATACTATAATGAAACGCGCGAGCATTTTCAGTTCATATCTGGTTGAGATTGTTATTAGGTTCAAGTTTGAATCGCTCTATTTCTAGACAGACTATCATCGACATTGATACACTACATACCCTCGGCAGGCAAGATACTGCCTACAATGTAACAACGTAACTCGAGAGGTTTATTTTGTATGAATCATAAGGGCTGTGGAGAACTGCAACACGCCCCGGCAAAACAAAATGTAATGCTTTCGATCTCAAATCTGAACCAAATGTTTGTAAACGAGACAAAAACTTCCTTAAATACGACTTAACATGCATATGTTACCAATGCAAAGGCATCTATATCAAGATTCAATCAAGTATAGCTTTCATAGCATTCAAATTCAACCGGTAACAACATATGCGTAATGGAAAAGTAGATTGTCTTGGTCTCTCACCTAAACTGTGCATATTTATAATACAATTTTGTCGATTACCATATACTAGTATAAAGAATTGGGAGTCATTGCGTTGTTCCTCACCTTGTTCATACCGTCTCTCACTTGGAATACATACTGTATCTCTTGACCTTCAGTGACATTACCGTTGTACAGTGTGTCAAACTGATGGGCGAGGCTGCCGCCTCCGTTTGACGTTATACTCCACGACGGCTGAACCAAAGCGATCAAAATAAGCAGCAAAAACCATACAAACCGTGGAATGGCACACCAAAGTGACGCTTTCTGTCCCATCTGTCGAATAAATCGAAAAATAGTGACCCCTTCGATCCTCAATCTCTTACATGTATTTTTCAGGAGTTAGGTGTCTATCAAGTGGTTTTAGGAATGAAGTTTGTGCGTGTCACATGCACATTTACGTAGTGTAGTTAAGTATCGTTTATTTATTTATTTATTTATTTATTTATCTATTTATTTATTTACACTGTTAATGGGCGTCTGCTTTACTCGTAACATTCATATACGAAGCGTTATGAAACTATACCTCTTTCTCTTTTATACCTCCATCGTTTGATTTTGTCTTTTGCAGTGCTGGTGAGATCGATCTACTTGGTGGAGGAACTGGGATCTTCTAAAGTTTGGCTCATGACAAAGCTTAACTGGTTGAGTCATATGTTGAAGAAAATTGTAGGCAAGAAATGATGTGTGCGTATTGGGCACAAACGAAATAATTTTTTGAAGTCGCTCTGTTAAGATAAGGTAGTGGTAAGAAGACATAGTATTGTAAAATAATATCCCAAATATCTTACCGAAAATACTGGTCGTAAATTCTTTAGGAAACCCTTGAAATTATTAAAAGATGACTTCAGACGTACCAACAATTGCTGTAATCAAAGAGGAAAATACTGCAGCGGTAGAACAACATTGCTATTTGCTTTTCTGTAGTCATTCAACTTTCTGTTGACACTTTCAATTTTATCCGCTTTTGTCTAGTAGTGTTTGGTCTGGCAATCTGTGCAGATCGTATGAAGATTGAAGAAACTGTCTGGGTACGTCCATCATTTTTCCTCATTTTGTCATGACTTTGGTTTACTCCCATTACGTCCTGGTGATTTCAATAGTTGGAGTTGGATTCAGTATATATTCCTTGGAATACTAAATATTATCACTTTTGTATGCAAACAATTTACACCTTATTTTGTAAGAACAATCGTTCCATCTTAACTCGTCGTTTTGCAAATTGACAAGGTTACAAATCAGTGTAAATTTCACTTGACGAGGATAATTTAGCGTTTAAGACTTGCAATGAACACTATAATTATGCCAGAATGAAAGAAATTAAGATCTATAAAATGAAAATTAAATGCTGTCTAAGTATTTTCCTAAATATCGCGTGGTTCTCGCGAGGGAACAAATGATACTTAGGAGGTTTTGAACCAAAATACTATTGAGGATATGTTTAATTACAACATGTTCGCTTGAACCTAGCCATGTGATTGGTTGGAGCCAGGGTTTATATTCTCAACATTGTCAAGAAAACCTGCATAATATTTAATATTTAATATTTACGAACTCGACGCGCCTCCATGTCCGACAGGTCTAAGGTTTGATTACGAACTAGCTTCGTTCGCTGATTTTTCCTGCAAAATATGCTAATTTTCACCCTGGAGGTCTTTTATCTGCAACCTAATACCCCCGCCTGACGTTTATAACCTCCACAGAAGATATGTTTGAAAAGGCTTAATTCGTCTCTATAAACTTACATAGACTGCTCTCTCGTGATTTTGGAGGTGTTTTTACATAGTACATGAATTTAAATGACAACCAGATATGAACTGAATATGCTCACGTGCTTTACAACAGGTTCATTAATAGTAGTACACTTCACAGAACAATAAGATATATGTTACGCTATATGTGGCAGGTTTTTTCAACATCGCACAGTACTCTCAGAGTTAAATCACTAATTACAAAACTTTATTCAATATGCAAATGAGCTGTTAATTAACTTGACACTGCTCAATGCTTCATGGGACAATTAGATACCCATCAGATCAACATTTGTAGCACGTTTTATTTAATTCAATGCTGTAGTTTTAGAGTAATGTCACAAATTAGAAAATTCATTAAATATGCAAGTAAACCCTAAATTAACTTGACACTGTTCAATGATTCATAGCACAATTAAATATTTATCAAATCAATATCTGTATCACGTTTCACAAAATTTGGTGCCGTAATTTCAGAGCTATATACCTAATTACAAAGTTTATTAAATATGCAAATGAACCCTTATTTAACTTTACACTACTAAATGCTTTACAACACAGTTAGATATCTGTCGGATCAGTATCTGCAGCAGATTTAATCACATTTGGTAAAGTTATATCGGAGTTATATGACTAATTACAAAACATCATAAAATATGCAAATGAGCTATTTATTAACTTGACACTGCCCAATGCTTCTAAGTATAAGTAGATATATATCAGATCAATATTTGTTGCAAGTATCATCAAGTTTGGTGCAGGAATTTCAGAGTTATCTCACAAATAACAAAAGTTCATTAAATATGCAAATGAGAGGATAATTGACATGACACTCGCAATATTATCATAAAGTTCTGAGATTGTCATGTGTGAAAAGTTTCATGAAATTTTGTGCATTATTTCTTGATATATGTCTACACTGTCATTACCGTCTCCATAGGGAAACCATTGTGCGGAAAAAAACGATGTTGCATAACTTCATTAATATGCAAGCAACACTAACCAAAATCTAATCAGTTCTTGCCAGTAGCATATGGTACCTGTGTACCAAATCTGCGTTTTTGAGTTATCGTGTAAACAGACAGACAGACACACACACACACACTAACAAACACACACACACACACGGACAGACAGACAGACATCGCTATGACATTAGCCCACGTGTTTACACAAGGGAGCAAATAAAAAGGCGAAGCCTTGGCACAATCTACTTTTTACTTTAAGTGGTTCGTGAAGATGTCAGCAAATGCGCTTTAAAATTCATTCTACTTAAATATTGAAATTGATATCCATTGTGTTGTTATCACAAACATAATGAATCTTACACCTACGTTGTTTCTGATGCAGATGACTGACTTTGATATGTACAAAAATACACAGTTTCAGTCCAACTTTCAATGATCTACTTTCACTTTCATGTAAACACTTCGTGAAAGTTGTTAGTTTCGCTTTCCCTTTATGTACGGCGAATACGGTTTCATCCGATGGCAAAGAATTAGCTTGCAGCTGGTCTTACATAAGTCAGCCAAATTTCCGAGAATTCTCGCTGTGTCTACCTGTAAGCTTACACTTTTAACGGAAAACTTAGGTAGCCTGTTCTTTAATGATTTTCGAAAAGGTGTTTCACATGCAAGAATTTAAATGACTGTGCTCAGGCATAGCTTAGTTGTCGCGGAGCCAATGTACAGAAGTATGTGATCTTTTTGTTATCAAGATAGAATTGCTTGGAAAAGTAATTAACTTTGACCGACTCCTGTACTTAACTCGCATAAGAAGAGAATTGCAGAAAATTAGAAACAGAAGTATTAGGGCAGGAAATTAGATTCATATAGACTGTCCTAGGAGACGAATGACCATTGCAATCACATATTATGTTTATCCAGTTTCAATTACTTGTCCAATCTTGCCCTATGAATACGTTTCTCTGCCGTTTGTTCTTGAAGATGTCAGCTGATGCGGTTTCAATTCAATTTACTTAAGAATTAAATTGATATACATTGTTTAATTATCAAAAACATAATAAAGTTTACACCTCTATTGTTTCAGATTCGGATGACTGATTTCGATGTGCACGACAAAAAAATCGACTTCTGAAGATCTACTTTCACTTACGTTTTAGCAGAATTCACATAATCAGTACGTGGAAATTGTTACTTTCTCTTTCCCTTAATGTACGGGGAATTCGCTTACATTGGATGGTACAGAATTACCTTTCACGCTAATCTTATATAACTCTACCAAGTTCAAGAATTTTCGCTTTGTCTACCTGTAGGCCTACACCTTTTGTCGGAAATCTATCTCGCAGAGGCCACAATTACGAGAGGCATTAACATAGATTCATCAATAACTTTCTGCCCTCGTTTAGATTTTCAGCGTATTAAAGTCGTACGAGAATTCATCATGAGAGTATGGGTATTTTATGTGGACATTTTTTGAAATTGCTCGGTATCAAGCAGAATGCCGTATCCTGGCCAGATTGATAACGAAGGTGGCAGAACCTGGCCGGGTGGGATATGCGTAACGTACATAAATTTACACAATCATAGTGTGGAGAATTCCATGCATCACTGAACCCCTCCCCCCGGCCGCATGCTACGGCTGTAAAATACATTACTGCAGAAGAGGAGACCTCTATTCTAACGATGCTTCGTGAACTACCATTAACTTACTATGACCTTGAAAAGTGCGTACACAATGCTTAGAGAAGCCGAGGCCTGACATAGGTTGTCCAAGAACAGAAATATCCGTCTACGTTTTAGCGTTTCAGGAGAGTTACATAGAACACGGCTAAAAGCGAAAGCGTTTCAGGAGAGTTGCAGTGAGCACGGCTAAAAATGAAAGCGTTTCAGGAGAGTTGAATTATGCACGGCTCAAAACGAACACTCTTCACGAGAGTATTGAGCGTGGTTCAAAACCAATGCCTTTCACCCCGAATGTTAGGTACTACAGTCTGATTTTGGCCCTGATTATGCCCCATAAGCGGTACGGAGATCTCCTTTCCGAATGAGCCCGTTGCAAAGGCGTAATCTACAACAGCCCTGTATTTCTATCCTTATACTAGCTTCTAATAATATGTTGAGACTGCAAATACCCATGCCACAGAAATACGATCAGCGCTCGGGAAATTTACTTACCATCTGTCGTGTTCCCTCCATCAAAAGCTAAGAATTACGTCTGTACAAATTTGTCTGAAGTTCTCTGCAGAGGAGAGTTCGTAGAAATGGCTTGAATTCTCGCTTTCACTCCCTTAATATATTGTCTGATGACCTTTATTTTCTCTCATATAATGTAAGCCGTGAGCAAATTGCAGCTCCCCCTCTTCCCCCACGAATGTATAGACTGACCTAAATAATATCCGGTGACGGCGCTATTGCTGATCAACGAGCGAGAGAGCTCGCTCGCAGTGTTGCTAACTCGATCGATCGATTTTACTACGATTTCAACTTTCGTTTTCATTTTTGAGTCTCCTTTCAATATACATTTTTATATTTAGTTTATTGTCATTTTGACATTTTTCTGATTTCCATTTTGACTTGGACTTTCGAAACAAAAGTAATTTTCGTTATGATATTCGTTTCAAATGTAAATTCACCGTCGTTTTGATTTTCCTATGAGTTTGACTTTCGTTTGTTTATTTTTAATATCCAATTCATTTCCAATTTTTAACCGTTTGAGTGATCTGCCCAAGTAATGGCTGTCACGTCGCTTGCTTGACCGCAAAACCTTTGTTGTTAAATTGGTGTGCACTTTTAAGTTTTAACGATAACGCGTGTTTTGATTAGGGGGAACCGTTCACTGATGTACTCGCAAAACGTATTTAAGTTAAGCCAATGTAGCACCGTATGCTAGAACTCCTAGGTACACAAATTACGACGATGCGTTATATCCTTAGGAACATCGCGAGCGAACACTGTTTTTACATGTACATATTGGGACTCAAGGCTTGAAATCAACGATAGTCCCACGTCAAGGTACAATCGAGCCTTGCTTTTGGATAAAATATACCCCCTTACTCACTGTCACATATGTGAGCTCGTGAGCAAACTGAGCGGTGGTGGAGAGACTGTGCTCTCGCCAAATCTAACTGAATTCGCGCCGTTACGCGTAATTCACACCGTAGATAATGACCAGATCAGCAGTTTGAAACTTTACGAACGAACAGCATATGCATATGTCCCTGCATCGCGGGGTCGGTTAGGTCGTGCGCTCGGCCAACATCCCATGCTTTAGAAAAACCTTCATATGCAACAGAATAAAGTTGAAAATGTCAAAAATTTGTCAAGCAAATCTCTAACAATGAGTAATATATATTTGGAATATACTGGCTGGATGTTGTCGACTAGGGTGGCGAGGTCGTCGAAAACATTTTGTGCATGCACAAAACTTTTTGACGAATGCAAGCGTATGGCTCATTACAGGTACGTTTCCATCTGAGTCAACGGCTAAAGTTATTGAAATCGTCTTGAAAATATACCATCTTCGCTTAAGCTGTAATGTAACCCTCCCGGCCGGTATTTAATGAAACAAACTTTGCATGGCATAATGTACTCGGCGAATCCCCCTCATCATTTATAGAGAGCAAAGTTTGCTTGAGTCCGTTATGGGCTGGGGGTGTTACATCACAGCTTTCATTATAGGGGATGATGTCACAACATTCACTGATATTGACAAAGCTAAAATATAATTAAAGACAACATACAACATGTGCTGAGAAGCTGAGAAATCAGAGAGAATTTTAATATCACCAAATTTCCCGTGAATTGAGCATATTATTCCAGACCAGTAATTTCACTTTCCAATAGCAACATTATTACTTTTTATAGATAGCTAGATATGGTAGAGTTGGAAAGAGCATGGTATCGCAAAGTCTAATGAAAGTACAATTTTATCATACATGGAGATATGATATCGTACCTGGATGCCTCAAGACAATAATACATACACAAGTGTACGACGACATAAAGGGAGAAAATACACAGCAAAACTCTAAACTTGAAATGAAATAAACATAGATCATTCCCTCAAAACCGAAACAGCAGACTGAGTGTCCGTTGAAAAAGACAACTAGGAAATACTGATATGCAAAGTATAGTACCTAAAAATAATCATAATATCATGTACTGGCTAAAATGATGTAAGAGTGTTACCCTTAAATTCATGCTATACCACTTCTATCAGACCTTTTTGTGTATAATTCTTTATTTCATGTCTGCTGTTTTCATGCGTGACAATAACTACAGAAGTTGATTTGCGCTAATGAAAGAACAAAGTCATTACCTGTGCGACAGTGATGCTTCAAATTTGCTTCGCATGCATATAATGTTACAGTATTGATCTACGGGGTCACCTCGAAGGTGAATTCAAGAATTTTCAACACCATTGGGAATCTAATCTACTATATTTAGTCAATGTATTGAAAACAAAAAAGAGCACTTTGTCCGACTCATTTCAATCCATATCATGCCTGCAAGTCGTTGACACGACTTTTAACTAACATTACAGAATAAACTTTCATTAAATAAGGCAAATTTATCGGATTTCTACTGGTTTTGTACACTCTCCAAACAGTACACTGTCAGATAAAAAAGTATTGTTTCTACTGTTTAAGTGTCTAATTATCGTTAGTTTTGTTTGTATCATAGGGTTGCTGATATGAGGCGCTAGCAAAATAAGTTTGATAGAATCGATGATTATTCTTTCTTCAAATTCGTAGCGCGTTCATGCTTCAAGTCCAATCTAGAAAGCCGGTATTTCGTTCCTTGGTTTGTTGTAATCAACATCATCATCCAGAGTCAACAATGTCTATGGAAAGTAAATTTCAAAAAGACTATTGCAGACATCGTAGTTATCGGCACATTTATACCTTTCATGGAGACTAGTAAGCGTACGGACGACAACTAGTACGATTAATAGCAGGGAAGGAAGTCTGGTTGGAAGTCGCACTGTCAGTAGGGTAACTATAATGGTCAGACAGCTAAACAGGCAGCTAAAGAAGCAGCGAAACATGTATGTATGGGTGCGTGCGTGTGGATGATGACTTGATTGACAGCTAGGTAGGTAGGTAGATAGGTAGGTAGGCAGGTATAGGTAGGTAGGTAGGTAGGTAGGTAGGTAGGTAGGCACGTAGGTAGGTAGGCAGGAAGGTAGGTAGGTAGGTATATGTAGGGTAGGGTAGGGTAGGGTAGGGTAGGTAGGCAGCTAGGTAGCCAGGTAGCACGGTGGGATGGGTAAATAGGCAGGCAGGCAGGTAGGTAGGCATGTATGGATGAATTTACATGAAATACAGACGCACCTATTGATAAAATTGATATAAACTAAATACAAAGCATTACAATAGGTTGGTTTTTTCCATTGCAAGACATACAACAAGTCCTTCTTTGCTAATTGCGTATCTACGCTGTTGATCTTATATTCAGTTCTTCAGCTGGCTTAATCAGGTGGAAGACATAAATTTATTAGCGTATTGAAATAGAAACTGGGAACAGCAGGGACAATGCGATCGCTATGCCTTGAATTTGACACTATTTGTAACATTTACACTGGCTTGCCATTGCAATAGATTGTGCCACTTTATGGAGTAAAACCAGCAAGATTCTTTTGTGTGATTTCATAGTATAAGCTTACCATGAATGTAAAAAACAGGCCACAGGCTGACAAGAAGTGCCATACATCGTGATCATCGTAGAAATCAAACAGAAGACAGTCACGATTTCCTTCACGTGATTCTGCTGGGGTTTTCTGCAGAAATAAAAAAATATGTAAAGATCACGAATACATGAAAATGAGCAGAACCATGTTAATAAAAAGCACAGTCATGTTGCACAAAATTGTCATAGGTAGCTGACGTCATTTAAGCCACTTGAGCCATAGTTATACACTACACGTAAGTTATACTCACCTCCCACTGGGCTAAGCCCTGAACGAAGAAATACAATGCTGGCACCCACACGACGTTCAACAGAAGAAACACGGCAGTTCGTGGTGACTTTGGAAGAATTCTTTCTCCCCATAGATACTGAAATATAACTCAAAATAGTAGATAATCAATTAAGAGGACAGCGGCTTGGCAATGAATACTATCGCGGACTTTAATTGAAAGTTTGTGCAGTCCTTTACCATATTGTGCACAAATATTAATTCCTGCATATAAGATATTACAACTTGAAAATGGATATATTGTCACCTCAAATGTTGACTTAATTACGCAAGAATATCATTTACCTTCATGGTAATGTAAAATCCTATGTACCACGCTGAATTGGCCAAGAAGACGTACAACAGATGCGAAGCAAAATTTTGAGGTTGTGCGATTGCGCCATACAAGGCACTGAAACAAAGAACATTTTAAGAGACAGGCGTGAACGATGTGTGCATGATAACGCTCTTGTCATCTTTTCAAAATATGCTAACATGTTCATTTGCTTCCAGCACTTGTGGCTTGCGGATACGACAATTAAGCTTACAGCTCAATTTCATCGAGTTCGACTTTCCACTCATGCCCAAGTTACTACAAAGCCTATTAAAAATAAAACATATCTAACAAAAGGGACTCTGCAACTTACAACGACAAATTGATGACATTTCCAACAAGAAGTAGCACAATCCGCGCCTAAAAACAAAAGAAAACAAACACAAATCCTATAGAGGGAGCATAGAGAAATCTGGTGAAAACACTGGTAAAGGTGCGCATGTACGTGCAATGTCTCTCTTTGTCGATTTCAACACATAAAATATTGACACAGAATGTTTTTTCTCCTTAACGACGCAGCAGTGATGACAATGACAACCGTGAAAGACCAAACTATTGTTATTATACTCAGGACACAATAATAGCCTACCAAACCTTTTGCAGTCATGGTATCTCTTTTGATTCTGACTACTGTTAAATAAATTGTGGAAAATACCATTGGCATTCTTTGATAACAAGCTAACCGCTTGAATTGGGTACCGGTATAGGATTATATATAGTAGGCGGACACAGCTCAACGTCTATGGTTTCAATTTACATTCGTACATGGTGAAAACAAACACTTATCTGTTTGTTAACATGCTGTCTTTTGTAAATAATTACTTCTTGAAATTTGCCATTATTATCAAAGACCTACCATTCAGTTGAAACTGTGACTCCAATTGCTTACATTGTAAATAAATAGTCACACAAACGGATCAAAACGTCAGTCAAGTTTAGAGCAATCATTTTTTAGTTTTAGTTTTCAAGGTCAACTGTTCAGAAGGGTGGAATAAATTGGTGAAGTTAATCGGAGATTAAACGCGTAACTTTTGTGAAATTTCATAATATACTTTGTAACCATAGAGATCTTTTCGTCACGACTAATCACTCACCGGATACTTTGGTCGACTGCATTTTCGTAGTGCCTGAAATGACTTCCATAACCTGTCTGTGTGTAGAAGTGAAGTGAAATCAGGTTTTAATCTTACACTACTATTCCACCACTATGTCCGTGCTCACCTACTGTACAATCATACATTTCACTACAATAACACACCATTAGGTGCATAAGGCATTGTTTTTGCAAGACTTCACCTCTTGATTCCAACACACCTGGGAAGCTTAACAGGTAAATAAAATGAAGCTATCAACAAAGTAAAAGCAAAGAGTTTTAAAGATATACGCGAGTAAAACTGAAAGGAGATGACACATGGACCTTTGAGGCTTTCACTTACTATGACTTATTTGAAAAACATTAGATTTTCTCTGTCTACTCTACACGAACGGGACTTTGACTCACCACGGCTGATCCCTTCCACGTAGTATATTTGGGTAGTTAGTACAAAGGTCACCAAAATGTGCAATATGGTGAAGGTAACCCAGAACCACACAGTCCCACAGACCTGAAAACAAAGTAACTTTGCAACTATTTTAGAGAATTCGGTTCCAACTTCCTAAAATATTCATATATCAGTCTTAACAACTCTACGATTTTTTTTATACAAGATACAACTAGAAACTACAGCTCAAAGACACATACAAAATGTACTCGCTTGGACTTTCATATTCTCTCCGGACTTTTATTGTTTGAAGAATAATTTGAAGGTTACTAACATTCTCCCGCCCTCTTCGTGAAATTTCACATCCTTTTTTCGAATGAAAATTTTGAAGACGCTCACTTTGCAATGCAACCAGGTTCAAAGGAGACGCGTTTGTTATACAGAAACAGAGGCACCCTATCCAAAAAGCTTAAACACACACTTGCAACACCAATGCAAGTACTTTACTTAGACTGACAAAAATAACGAAAGAGAAAAAGAAGGAAAAAACTTACCACTCCAATGACAGTGACAAATATGACAAGAGCGAGACATGTATAGCTAACATGTGCAGATGACGTTATGTCCGAATGCCTTCCCTGGTATAGCTTTAGTATGCTAAGACCGACCATAATGTACATATAAGACGTATCTTGGGTGAGAAAAAAACAATGATAGAATTCCTTTGTTATCTTACCAAGTATTGTATTAATATTCCTTACTATGAGTCATTGCGAAAAGGCCAGGTACAATTCAGTACAACCAAACTCTAGTTGTGCATATGAGTGACAAGACGTATTCAACGTATTGTTAAAGGCACGGATACATACATGGTTACCTGTCTTAATTGATTTTATTTCAAAATATTGTTGGGATATGGTTGTCGTTATATCTGCCGAACTTGCTCTTGAAATCTTCTTCTCCATGGTGCTGATCACAGTAGTATTCTACCGTGGTAATGATGGGTTTAAAACACGAATTTCCTCATGGTTATTTGATGTTTTCAAAATAATGCACAAATGAAATCAATGCACACACTAGACTAACACTTACAGAAAAAAATAAATGTTTTAATTTTCATGACTTGTTGGAGTAGTATTACTATTGTGTGCAATTTCGGAAAGTATTCGAGGTGTCAAAATTTTTCAGTAACTTTCCGGCCTATGGCTCGTGTAGTTTCATTTTGAAGCTCTTGGGTAAATAAGGTTACTTGATTTTCTTAAAATAGAAAATTTTGATTTTTTCCCATAGAGACATGGAGGCCGTTTGGATTTCAAATGTGGTAAATGTAAGGTATTTGTTTCTGGACTGCCACATATTTACGGCGAACCCTAATTGCATTTTCCAATGTTAAAGGCAAATGATTAAAGTTCCCTTGATAACAGTTGGAGCGACAGTAGAGGACTTTTTTGAGGCACGTACTGCTTTAAGCCAAAACATAGGAAGGGATGAACGGCGAAGTGGTTTGCTGGGCTCAGTCGATTTTCGTGGCAGAACTATTTTTAGGTATTGTTCCTTATGATTCAGTTGGCGACTTCTAAGCCGTCTGGGTTCTATCTAAAATCAGTATTACAAAATCAAACTTACCAAATTGGAAGTTAGCATGAGTTGGGCACACATGATAGCAAGCACTGTGAAATCCCTCCATGATCAAGGCGATACCAATGGCGTAAAATATGCCAAAATATCTTGGGAGACCGAGTTCCTGTGATGGAAACATTTGATCGACGATATTGTTTAGAAGGCTTGGCGGTCCCTATTTAATCTGTACGAGTAATAAACTGATTGTTTGTTATTTTCAAATCGGTATAGACCCTACCCCCACCCCGCACCTAGGTAAATTATCGACATTTCCTAAATTTAACGAATCTGGGTTCAATACAAGAAGAACCATGCAAAATTGTCAATACTCGTTTATATGCGTGTGCACTTAGACATGAAAGAAAATAAAAGTTACACTAAAACTTTAACAATACCTGTCCGCTTTCTTTGTATTTGCATCTCTCCATGTGTTTCCGTTCTTCCCTTCGAGTGATGATGATGAATAGTATGCCCAGTAAGATGTAACCGACATTACTGAATACATTGTTGAAAGAACTGGTGAGGAAAATATTTAAGACATTCCTTTGACAACAAAATCCTTCATGTCTACTTCAATATTTGTGTCACTTGTTGATTGGATTTATATTTACAATACCGCAAGTGTTTGTCTCTGAACAATAAATGGCTATCGGTCTTTCTACCAGCGTCTAGGGTTTGCTTTACATGCTAGAAACAACTCGGGTCACTAGAAAAAAATGTTATGTTCTGTCGGATAAACAGTGTTTTCTGAAAGATTTGATGTCAGAGGCTGTGATATTCCAACCTTCTTAGGAATAACGGCAGATTATAACTGATAAAGTTCTACTGACCTTAGCACACCGAGGGGATTAGAACATAGGAAGTTATAGTAGCAGACATCTTCGTCACCATTATCATGGAATATCTTGGACGAAAAATGGAACATATAATATATAAATAAATAAATAAATAAATAAATAAATAATAATAATAATAATAATAATAATAATAATTATACTAATAATAATAATAATAATAATTATACTAATAATAATAATAACAATAATTATAATCAGTAGTAGTAGTAGTAGTAGTAGTAGTAGAAGTAGTAGTAGTAGTAGTAGTAGTAGTAGTAGTAGTAGTATCCCACATATAGGTATCGTAGTGTTTTACATATAACTGTATTTTCAGGTCCACGGCATTTCTTAATGCACATCGAATATAGGATTTTATTATCTTTTATCATGGACGCCTCCTGACCTAGTTCTATCAGTGTATTTCATCGAGTCAAGATGCCAAATTCAATTAGTGCTACTGATGACTTCCCCAGAGCATAAGATTCCTGATGGCAGCAAACGTCGGACTCTAAATTTACGCCCTAAAACCACTATCTTCTCAATGTCGCTTGATCATCCAACAATAGTACACTCTACTTATTTTTGTATTTATTTATTTATTTGTCTATTTAAATATTTATTTAGTTATTTCTTCATTTAAACCATTCCTTTCCATGTGTGACCGTGTATTCTTTCCCCGTCTTAGAAAGAGTAACCAAGAGGCAAGGCTAGCAACAACAACATTACAACAACGCCCAACAACAACGACAAACAACAACAACAAAAACCACCTTTTAATATTGATATACCAAGCATATTTTGCTTTGGACTTTATTTCGTGCATACCTACATTTTGGCGAGCCAAGACCAGTTGTACCACTGGTAATGCGTAGAAGATGGCTATAGGAATGAGGTTCGTGCAATACAACTTGTACTTTTCAGATTGGGCTTCGTCAGGATTCTTCGACAAATCAGCCACAGACAGTGGTGGCTGAAAGAAGAAGTTTTGCATGGTTACCGAATACTTCACATACATGAATATTTTCCCCTACGAAAAAATGTGTATTGTCAATGTTCCAACACGAGTAAGACTTAAAAAGCGATAACAGAAGCGAGAAGGCAACCCTAGTGTTAGGAAAGCAGTATGACGCTTCAGATTTCAATTGTTTACGGTCACTAGACCATATAGTGTTATACTACATGCAGCAAAAGCTAACAATTATATATAATAAAATTGTATTCGATGGTATAATGGGCTTTCATTGCTTTCAAGGCCTAGTCGTGACGCCATCAAATGACATGGCTATGTGACATAAATAGATTTCGTGTCCTATGGACTTGTCTATCTTACTTTGCTTCAGCAAATCACACACACTGTGATTTATGCAAAAGCAGAACGATCAAAAGATACCGCAGGTAAGGTCTTCCCTAGAGCCTTCATGCTACACGTGAAATATCCTTTGATGGACGGATGTACACTGTTGTTATTCGCGGAAGAAACAACCGTTTTCTTGTGCATTAACAGTTCCTCATTCCCCCTTCGTTGGGATTGTCTGTCGAATTTACAATGCCTTACCAATATACCGTTTTGCTCATACCTTTGCGCCGTTAGTGTTGTTCTCCTCTCTTACATCAAGGGAATCTACTCCACCTTGTTGAAAACGAAAAACACCATTTTTCAGCTTTGGCTATCTCACATGTCTAATGAGTGAGAGTGTGCGTGTGTACACATAATATGTGATACGGTAACATATATTTTACGGTAGTATGCGCCTCGAAAGTGAGGGACTTACACTTTTGCACAAACTTTCTTCAAAGAATATTTCAATCATTCTCTTTCAAAATCAAGAATAAAAATCGGGGGTCACCGCGCAAACTTTGGTACTTGAGAAACAAATTACTCAAGAAAAAATTTTCGATTTTCGAAATACTAAGCCAGTGAAAAGTGTTCTTACACCACGAGTTTTAAAATGAACCCCCACAAATGGTAGATACAAACAGAAATGAAAAAGGTTTGAGAGTCCGCACATCTGGCGCGTTCCACCATAAAGGTGGACTGTTTGCATGACAGAATCCATCCGAAACGTCGGTATATATGTTTTAAATGAAAATCGTTAAAAGACAAAGAGTACTGGTTGAACTGCCTCCTTTATAAATTATCTATGCCATGATCCTGGTGTGTTCCCGCACTCCACGTGTTGCGTCTATGGTTGTAGTAGGACTAACTCTTTTTAGAACACTCTCCAGAATCCATCACTTAAATGTGAATCTGCTTATTCCACTCAAATACTTCAAGGTAGGTGTCAATTTACTATGACATACGTATGCCCTTGGCTGATTTGAAAAAATACTCTTGATGGCTGCTCTTTTTATATCGGAAGACATTACTAGGATGTTGTTTGACCAAAATTTGTACGCCTTTGCAGATTATTATTGTGCAAAGTAAATTTAAATCTGTTGACACTTATGTGTGTTATGGTGATCGACGTGCAAAATCTCAACCTTCGGTAACATGGTGACGAGGCATCCGTATTGGATCATATCGTTAAATAAATAAAGACGTTTGTGTAAGTGCGTTATTAGCAATGTACTTGTTTAAAATTTGGACAATCAGAAGGAACATGTTTCCTTAACGGCTAATGCTAAAGATATTTTGAAATAAAACTAGCTATCTGAACGCCAAAGGGGATTTTAGCCCACGACAGATGGACGTGCATGTGTACCTCACAGTCCAAGTTTAAATACAGTGAATTGGATTGAGCTGTTGTTTGTGTAAAGTATCTGCACGTGCAACTTTTAAAATGTGTGAATGATGGCAACAAGGCAGCACTATAAGATTCAAAAACAACATGATATTGGATCTTAAACACATGCGCTGTAAATCGCCATATGATATAATGATGGACAATGTACAGGACAATTTCGTAGGAGTAGAAAAACTTTTAATCGTCATGCGGTGTAAAATATATCTTGTCAAATTGCATACAATTTGCAAGCAAAAATGTCATAGTTATTTCACATCATTAGAGCGATAGGTAAGGATTTATGTCACGATCACATTTTCAAATGTACGTACTAAATTCAAATACACTTTAATGTCGTTTATTTAGTGTTCTACGTGACGTGCGCTGCCTCTGCCGAGCTATGGTTAGTAGGTGTCTCAGAGAAAACACACCCTTGACTTATGCATCAAATCTTGATCAAAATTAAGAAATATCCCAACGTCGCCTCGTAGTTGCCTGTTTGTCAGCAATCTTCTAAACTTGCGTTTGATTTCCATATGTTTAATCACCGATTGCTACAATTACTTATTATTGTGACTCAATTTCTAGTCTGATATCGTCTTTCAAATGAAGTAAAAGCATAAACACATTGATTCTCACTGTATCAGATTTACACTGACATTGAATAACGAATATTAAATCATCGCAAACAACCAGTGACTGGCTGAGGTTCCATGGCCCGGAAAGACTCTCGCACATTAAGAGAAGTCTTTTTTGACTATAATGCACGTCCTTAGCCATATACCAATTCATGCACACAAAATCTACACAACAGAGCATTGCTTATTTTATTACCTTGCTGACGTCTCTTACTTCCTTCTGGTTCAGGATCAACACCTTCCGTCTCTTCGTCATTACTGATGAAAATTCAGAAAGAACTGTTGTAATATTGAAGAAACTTGAGTGCACTGAGCATCGATCGATCAATATCAACATTTACGTTATCTAAACCATGTATTCATTCACATATTAAATAAAACATGCCTAGATAAATAAATGTAGATAGATAGATAGATAGATAGATAGATAGATAGATAGATAGATAGATAGATAGATAGATAGATAGATAGATAGATAGATAGATAGATAGATAGATAGATAGACACATACATATACCTACCGCCGACAATACTGTATCAGCAGAATTAACGCATAGACGCCATAGAAGGACATATAAAATAGAACAATTAGTGTAGTGCCTAGCCAGTATGTAGATCCTGTCCAAAAATGCAATAAACATCATGATGAAATGGGTATTTACGTTATAAAAATATTCCTAAATAAAGTCCAACACCTTTCGATATATGTTAAAGCTATCGGCATCGCGGTAAGAATATCGCCCTGTTGTTGGATTAGAACTAAGTTCCAAACGGTCTCATAAAATGACTTATCTCTGACTGATGTTGCCAAACGACAAAACATCATTGTTTGCAATATTTCCTTGGATTTCTACAAATTAACTATGGTTGTAGTGAGTCCACGGTGCACTGTGAAATGAACTTATCGGTTGTTATGAAATTGTTAAAGATACCCTGCTGAAGCAGTCATACATAAAACGGTAAGCAATGCCGTTAACGCTCTACCAAGTAAGAACAACAAAAATAGCAGTCGGCACAAATAAAAACAGATTACAATGGGGATATATAAAAATCTAATACAAAGATTACTTTTAAAACTAGACCTTGTACAGCAGTAGACCTACTGCTGCGTTCCTATAAATTGATGTATTTTATTTAGCTGATCAGCCAAAGTAATATACAAAATTTTGCGTTTGAAATTAGCCAGTGCCGAGATGTAAATGCACCACTCTATTAACTTGATTGCAGCCAACAGATATTTCAGCGTACTATACAGCTATATATATTTTGATTTAATGGGATACAAAAATTTTAACAAAAACGCAACGCGCATCATAACTATCTGTTATGGCGATTGCAAATCATTTTAAAAACGGGAGAACCCACAGATGAATAAGGTTTCCATACTACCTTGGAGTTTAAGATGGTTTATTAAAACAGTTTGCAGATTTTGGAAAGCATTGAAGCATATCGATGGAAAAGGAAATATATTCTGAGAATATAAATAAAATGCAGAGACGTAAAAAGAATAAAACCAAGTAAGCTTGAAGCTAAATCAAGAAAGTATAATCCATAGCATGCATCTGAATTCAACCACTACAAGTAACCATAGCAACACCGCCATGGATTGTGCGTGAAAGAAGTGCGCTGATGATTTTGTTCGTCGGCTAATGAAGCAAACCCAAAGCAATTGAGTAACTTGTCTAATTGCAGGTCATTTCGAAAAATTGTCAAGTTGGACATCATTAATTTTGTTTTACGACAACAACATCGGGGAATAATAGTCACATAAATCAGGGCGTTTCTCTGATTCCCATAGGGGCCAACATCTGTCACTTCTAAAATGTTCTTCGGCACATTCAATTATAATAATGAGGCAGTTCTAAAATATATTAATTATAAACCCTTAGTAAATAGTCTCCCTTTATTTACATTTTCGATAATAACCTTCAAATATTTATAAGGTACAATAAGGAACAAACTTTGGAGAAATTACATTCTCGTAAATGTTTGTCCTTGGTTCACATTCGGGTCATGTGATAAGGAGAGGCCAGAGATCTCTCACTACATCTTTAAACGGAAATATCCGGACGCCCGATATGTCATCATACACTGTGCTATATTATCGGCTTTCCGGCTGACGGAATTATGTTGTCATCGAAAGAAACAGTGACGTCACATTGCTGATACCTTGTATTGTAAAATTTTCACTTACCCGATGCTGTTGGTATGATATTGATCGTTACATTCTTCATTCTATCCACTTCATATCCGAAATTAGCTAAATCCGAAGAAAAAAGAAAAAGTGTAAAAATTAAAGTAATTTTATAGCGACATGCAACAACACTACGCTTCTTGTAATAAATTACAGGTGCTTATAAAATTATGTTAAACTTTCTATTATTCGCCAGTGATGATGACATTTACATGATAATGATAGTGGTGATGATCATTAAGATGTTGAGGCTGACGGTTGTGATAGTTCTGAGGATTACCTTGGTGTGATGATGATGATGATGATGATGATGATGATGATGATGATGATGATGACAGGGATGACGACGACGATGATGTTAGTGATGGTGACGTTGACTGTGCTGGTACAACGAGATGCATGTATACATAGGTTCATTTATACATACATACATACATTCATACATAAAGACAGACACATCCATCAATCCATCTTTCCATCGATCCATCTCACTTGGCCAATGGCATTTTACCTTCGTCTCCTAGTGACAAGCCTTGTTTCAATTCACTGCATTCATTGTCGCCTGGATGTACCACTAGTACGATGAAGAACTCTTGAAAATCACGTTTTCCACGTTTCTGGAGAAAAAATCAAGCCATTCAACTAGAATATCGACCAGTACATAAAAGTAGATTTGTTCGTTTATCCTTTGATAAGGAACTTCATATTTATACACTACTGGGAAGATATCTCATGACAGTGTAGAAAGAAACAGTGTACCATGCTGCAGAGGGTTGTCAAATTCTCAACGGAAAAACAACGTATCGTCATTATGGTCATTAGTTAATTAATATTATACTATTCTCACCGTAATATTCGGAATAGGGATCGGTTATAATTGGGGGATTTTTAATATATGTCCCTTTCTTAAAACCAAGTTTGTCTTGAAATTTGTTAAACGGACTTTTTAATATACGGTGTATTCAAAGATTTCCTTGATAGTATACGCTTCTCTCATTTTGTTAACAATACATCGGCAGTGATAATGTCTGTGCTGAGAGTGCCCGATGACGTCATATGAAAATCTATATTGAAGTCATAATCTCGGAATAATATGTGACGTCATCCTTTTTTGCACGATTCGTTACAACTTCCCATGAAAAACCCGCTGTAATGCCATTTTCGCGTTGGAAACAAAAAAACTTAAAACATAGATTCAAATCAATCGTATGAACCTAACCTGCACAATTATCGATGACTTCGTTGTCAATGTCTGGTACATTCCGATAAACTTCACACTGCGCAGTAAGTCAAAGACAGGGCACTAAAACATATAAAAAATAATGAAAATTATATATATATATATATATATATATAT
>LD347744.1:148031-166626 GCA_001465055.1 Ptychodera flava
CCATAGAGTTAACAGGGGCGATGGGGTGGCGGCCATTTTGAATTTCAAATATCGTTACATATTAGGTAATTTGATTCTTTCGTACAAAACTTTGATTGGTAACCCCCGAGTTTTATTCTTTGTAAGGAAAGAGAATGGTTGAATGCTTCGTTAAGGGAAAGTTTGAGAAAAGTTTATTAAGTCTTTCACTTTGGAAGCGCATGCCATCTAAAGGAAACGCATGGTTACATGTAAACAAATGATTGAAAATAAACACACGCAATTATATCATATATGCTGTACATTTTTAATGGACATGTACCTGCTTGGATAGATCTGCGTATTACAAAATTTGTAAGATGATTTGTACCTAATGATCGGTTCTACGAACATTTAACAAAGGTTATCAGGCGCTGTCATAACCGAAGTCGGTATAAATCATTGTTAATGAAAGGAGGCAAACTGTGTTAGGCAACGCAAGAACGTGGCTCCCCCGGACTTTTCTGGCAAAGCAAAGAACTGAGAAGCAAAGAGTTATGGGCAAAAATACATGTCAGCTAGTTTAAGCGAGCGGCCGAAGCTGCAGGGCTGACATACAGTAATATCAGGTACCGTTTTTTTCCAAATAATCAAATCATGTAGACATTCTACACATTGATGATTATGCAGTGCGTTCGTCGGGCCCGAGCCAGGCAGCCATAGCCATTCGCCAGTCAAAATGTAGGCCTATAGGCCTACACTAATATCACGTACGGTGATTCTTTTATTGAACAATCAAGTCATATATAGACATTCTACATATTAAATACGAGTATTATCCCAGCAATGTGCCAAGCGCCACTTTTCTCGTACACCTTTTCCGAGACCGATTTTCACGCTCGCTTCGCCATAGTGACATTCCTTTCGTTTTCTATTGTTGCTCTTGGTTTTATCTATCTCCGTCTGATTTTGAGATATTTAGGTAACAAGAGGGATACAAAGTTGCACTAACACGATTGGAACTAATTTGTATTGGATGATGAAGCAAGGTCGTTTTAATCTGCAATTGTAATCTCATCTGCTTTTCTTTTTAAGTTACACACTTGTTTTATGAGTAATTTGTAATATTGTAACATTCAGCTTTATGACACCGAACACTGTTGAGAAATTTTTGAAAAATATGAAGATCCAATTATCCCAAATTAGTTCCAATCGTGTTCACTGAAAAAGCAAAAGTACCTCCTGCAGTGCACTCCCAGACGACGGTACACGCCCGGCAGACGTGGCATACACACTGCACTGCCGATAACATTCAATCTCGACTGAAAATAACATTGTCATTTGTTTTACCTCTGTGGCTTTACACGGTTTTTTAAACACAAAGTAAATTTTCAGTATTTTCAAGTTCTTGGCTCTGTGTTCTATTAACCTGAGACAATGCGACTGAGTGAGTCGGGTGTGTGAGTCGGCACGCACACTTCTTCATCGAGACTTGCTTCAAGTCTATGGGCATATATAAAAATCAACAGTGCAAATTATGAAACTTCAGCGGAACGTCGCATTGGTGATAGGCTCTTACGTAGATCGTTAGGTGAACCTTTTTCGGCCAGCCAGTTACTGCTGCCGTGGAAAGCAAAGCGACGGGGCCGTCAAGTCTTAATCCGAATCTGTGCAGAACGTTACGCATACGGAACATGTAGCTACTCTACGTTACGTTCTCGCTACGGATGCAATCTTAACCTCTCTATTGCCAGGTTCCCCTCGGCGAGTCTTTGTGAGTCTCTCATTGTAGTTGACATATTCGCCGTTTTCGTCTTGCCCAAGAGAAATGCCACCCCATTCCATCCGATGGTGCTCATTACTGGCGCGAATACCGAATAGTTTTGTGTTATTCGGCCAGGGGGTATTGAGTGAAGATGACGCGGAGCTCGGAGAGGACTCGGAAATGACTGGCTTTCAGCAAAGAATTATCGTGTTAAGATGTTATCGCCTCGGACCTCACGTCACTGATAATACAAGCACCGTAGTCATTATCACACAACCACCTTTCCATTGATTTTTGGTAGCTGGATATAGAGTCAGGATCGCATTTGTCGTCGTTCTTCTTCCTGATGCCGACCAAAAAAAATCGCAAGGAGGGGATCAAGATCGGACGGTGGTATTTACTTTAACATACGTCTCTCTGCTGTCATTGCTGTCTTCCATTCTTTAAACACGGTTACCTCTCGCTACGTTTTCAAGAATGTATTCTTGTTTCTGTGGTCGCCCACAAAAGCTGCTGACTTCGTCCGAAGAGAATCTTAACAAACCTCGGTTTCTCGCTCACGGAACTTTAAGTTGAAATTAAAGGGCGTTCCACTTCTGGTTCAGTCGCTAAAATGCTGCCGTTTTCCACTTCCAAGGCCTGCATTGCCGTTTTGTTCACACTTTCCTTATCGCCTGGGTAGTAAAATTCAATTTCTAAGTGTTCGACGTACATACAATTCACCCAGTCATAGTTTTTATCCTCCAGCTGTTTCATGAAGGACGAACGTTGCCGACGATAATATTTACAAATAAAAAGTAGTTGCCCAAAAGATTGTGTATATTAAATTTACTATCAATAATCTCATTTGCATTTCGCCTTATAAAAAATATGCACGGTATTAATCTGGTAAATTTTGACCACTTTGTGATTTTGCAATGAATTTGATATCAGAATTATCCTTTTGCGATTATATATGTCGATTTTTGGAATAAAGTGTTACAAATTACGTTTTGTTGAAAGAGACACAGAGATTAGTTCCGTTTTTGCTAATTTACATATCGGCTTGTAAAATAGGGGTTTTATTTTTCACTTGCAACATGGAATACGGCAATACATATGTTAAAATGAATCGGACATGTTGAGTATACGTATGTAGCTACTTAAACGTGTCAATACATTTTGCCACATTGATATGTGGCAACGACAAGCTTATGATGTGGACCAGCTTAAGTGATATGAATTCAATTACTTCGCCTTATCACGCCATTTTCCAGAATTTCTCCGAAGTGTACAGATTTTCATCTGACCGAAGTCAAACAAGGCCCGCCGAATAGCAAATACCTTGAACGCATCCCACACGGCTTTTACAGGAAAGATATCAATGATCAGAACGATTTTGTTGACTCTATGGCACTCGAACATTAGACGTCACCGTGCTTTCTTGCGAGGACTTCATCGTTATTTACCATCGAAACAGTTGTAGGGAAAATTAAAATTGACTTTTATAAGAACGGAGATGGAAAGATACCAGGAAGAGCATTTTGCAATCTCCTCACTAGCCTCAAAACACAGTTGACACTTTAGATAGGCATGATTATACCGAAAACCTCAAAGAAATACTTACAACAGATCGTGAATCTTCCGTTGCAAAACGAATTTTGACTATGGCCTCTCTTTCGTTTTCTTTATATATGCTATGATGACCTTTCACCTTGTCAGTCAGACATACACAACTTTAAACCAATAGCGACACAAATATTAGTTTATTAGTAAGATTATCCAGGCTTGGTCCTGTTTACTCGAATAGCATTCATGACTAATATCAATTACTTCGATGAAAAGAGCATTGCTGTAGTCATAGACGACTACTGTTATGTGTGCGTGCAAATAATGTATGTGACGTAAAAGAACACATACAGAGTTTTACCTGTGGTTGCCTCGCACTCACTTTCGTCCCTGACAACGACGCAAGAGTCATTGTGGTAGAATCTGTAGTCCAATTTCAGTATTCCGAAAACTGTACATCTTGGTAAAAACTACACCCCTTTTAGGTCGTTCGGCACTTAGAAACTAGCCTCCAATGTGTGTTTAATATTTACTGGTTGATTGATTGGTTTATATCTGACCAATGGCATCCTCAGGCAAAGAGAGTACTGCAGCACTACACTGGATTAGAGGCTCAACATTAAAGGTATTCATACTTGTCAGGATTAACATTACACTTCAAAATAGTGCACACATATAACCTTGCGAAGTCAGGAACAAAACCATTTTTCTCATGTCATGAAATATCTCCAATGACTTATATCAACTTCTCAACGCTCCAGTTAGGTTAAAACAAGCATCACCATCTTTTGTTCGTCTGAGAGACAGTGTCATGGATTGTACATACATCAATTATATGGCGCCCCTATCACTTATGTTACCTAACGAGCCGCTGGTTGTAGAAGGAATTCGTGTTTACTGTGTAAGGACGGTAGAAACAAATAGCTGGTGATTGGTTTGATGCTTGCAGCTTATCACACACCAAAGCTGAAAACGTGTGTTTCCGATAATTTGCTTTAACCTGTCGTCTGTTTTGACCTTAGCAACACGGCCGTTGTGGTGACAACAGCTGATATAGAGACAGGTGAAATGTCTGCAAATCGGCTTTTCTCTGGCGAAATAAATCAAAGATGAAAAGAGTATAACAAATCTTCAATTAATCATTAACTGTACACAGTAGAACCCCCACAGCTCTGTAACATTCAAACACATGGTAAACAAGTGTACATAGTCCTATAACAGCCCTGTGGAGCGACAGACTCTGTAATAGTTTGTGAAAATTTTGTCTGTTGTTTGATTTGGACAAATATTGTTGTGACACAGCTGTGATACACAGGCATGTGCAAATAATGCGCACATTCCTGTGTAATGGCAGTGAATAATTGGCTTTTACACAGATTTACTTTTCATCTCAGTACTAGGATCTCGCCACAGGCGTTATGTTGACTGGGTAGTTTGTTCAAGTGTAGTTTATGCTACGTTCAGACGTTCTGTTTTGTAGCCTTCCAAGTGTCACCAAGGTGTGAAACAGACTTATTCGACCTGCAAATAAAACTGCCCGTTCTAGTCAAAAAATAAACATAAATCCTACAGTCAGTTACAGTTGATGTGGAAGGCTCTCTACGGGCCAAAAAAACACTCCTATGTCATGATATGAAAACTTTAGGCGTTTCTGGTGTCCGCCGTTGTAATAACGCAACCAATCATAATGGAACACCGTCCACATCGCTGATTGGTCCGTGAGCAACGCCATCCTTCAACGGCACCAGACGGAGATTAACCACTTTCTGTAGGATTCGTGAAAATTGCCGCTCCTCTCTCCCTCAAAAGTATTCACTGACTTACATATTATTCCATGGCAGCGCTATTGCTGATCAACTATAGAGTTCGCTCGCAGTGTTGCTAACTCGATCGGAAGGTTTTTTGGAAGGCATAACACAGGAAGGAAAGTCTGGCATGCAAAATTGGCGAGAAGTGTAACCTACTCATCCACCAATCAGATTATGCCGGGTCGAAAATACCTTAAAAAGTTTACATCTTTAGTCATCACTGATATATGCCAAATTTAGGCGAAAATTCACTGCCAGGCAGTTCTCAGTATACACGTTTGAATTGTACTGCATGCCCATAATTGCTATGGATTACAATTAGTCACTATACCGTAGATTTATTTTTGGGACAGTGTAAAATTTCGGGCTTCTTTTAAAAAAGACGGTTTCCGTGGCAACTTCACTTACTCAACAAACTTCAAAGTGAGTCGAAACAAGCAGAAAATGTTACATATAAACATATTCTCTATGCAGAAAATTAGAGGTTATTAATAACACGAAAAAGGCAGCGATGAGAAAGAGGTCCACTCTTTTTAAAACTGACAAACACGAGGATTCTCTCTCCCCCTCCCCCCTCTCTCTGTCTCTCTGTCTCTCTGTCTCTCTCTCTCTGTCTCTCTCTCGTGTTCTTACATAAAATTTGCAAAAGAAGCAATCGAATGTCCACTATGATGTTTCCGATCGTGAAATCGGCAAAACGATCCATTTATTACAGGTACGTAATACCATCTTCGGTTAAGCTATATTGTAACCCTCCCAGCCCGTAATGGACGAAACAAACCTTGCACAACATAATTTACTCGGCGAATCCACCCGTATATTACAGAAAGCAAAGTTTGCTTGGGTCCATTCTGGGCTGTGGGTGTCAGATCGTAGCTATCATTTTGTAGTTTTTGCAATGCCAGTGAATATGCAGATGTAGTATCTAGGGGATGATGTGACAACATTCACCGATACTGACAAAGCTATAATACAATTAAAGACAACATACAACGTGCGCTAAGAACCTGAGAAGTCAGAGAGAATTTTAATATCACTAAATTTCCTCTGATTTAACACATTGTTTAAACGTAGCCATTTCTTTTCCCAATAGTAACATTATTATAATTATTATAGTGATTATAGAAAACAGCTTACGTATTTGCACTGATTGTCTAGATATATTGTATATTTGGAAAGAATTCGGTACCGCAAACACTAATGAACGTACAACGTTATCATAATAAAGATATGACATTGTACCTGAATGCCCTTCAAAAAAATACACACCAAGTGAACGACAACATCATCAAAGGAGAAGATACACAGCAAATATCTAATTATGAAATTAAATTGACATAGGTCATGTTCTGAAAACCGAAACAGCAGACTCAGTGTCCGTTGAAAATTTAAACTAGGAAATACTGATATGCAAAGTGTAGTATCTAAAAATAATAATAATGTCATGTCCTTGCTCAAATGATTTAAGAGTCTTACCCTTAATTGTGTGCTATACTGATTCTATCATACCTTCTTTGTGAGTAGTGCTTTATTTTAAATCTACTGTTTTCATGCGCGAAAATAACTATCGACCTTTATTTGCGCCAATTTAAGAACAAAGTCATTTACTATCTGACAATGGTGCTTCAAATTTGCTTCGCATGCGTGTAATGCATTGATCTACGAAGACACCACTAAGATGAATTTCAAGAATTTTCATTGACCTAACATTAAAGAATAAACCTTCGTTAAATCAGGTAACTTCATTGGGTTTCTGCTGATATCATCATTCTCCAATCAGTACAGATAAGATTTATCGTTTCTACTCCTGTTTAAGTGTATAATTATCCTTCCTTTTATTTTTTTATCATAGGGTTGCTCTTATGAGGCGCTGGCAAAATAAGTTGGATACCTGGACAATCGATTGTAACTATTTCTTCAATTTCATAACACCATGATGCTTCAGGTCGAATCTAGAAAGCCGGTATTTCGTCCCTCAGTGTGTTGTAATCCACATCATCATCAAGAGTCAACAGTGTCTGAGAAAATAAATTTCATAACGACTGTTGCAGATATCGTAGTTATCAGCATATTTATACCTCTCATAGAGACTAGTGAGCGTACGGACGACAGGTAGTAGTAGGATTAATGGGATGGAAGGAAGTCTGGTGGGACAGTCGCACTGTCAGTAAGGTAACTATTATGGTCAGATATGTAAATAGGCAGCTGAGGAAGCAGCGAGATATGCGTACGGATGGATGGATGATGATGTTTGGATGGTTTGATGCATGCGTGCATTCCCCTACTTAGGTAGGTAGGTAGGTAGGTAGGTAGGTAGGTAGGTAGGTAGGTAGGTAGGTAGGTAGGTAGGTGGGTGGGTGGGTAGGTACGCATGCATTAATGAATTGATATAAAATAAAGACGCAGCTATCGATAAATTGATATAAATTAAATACAGGATGTTACAATAGTTTGGTTGTTTCCAATGAAAGATACATAACAAGTCCTTCTTCGTTAATTACTGTCCACGCTGTTGATCTTATATTTGTTCTATGCAGTTCTTCAACTGGCTTAATAGAAATTTCTTAAGTAAACAGGTGGAAGTCATAAATTTATCAGCGTATTGAAATAGATACTGAGAGAAAAGCAGGGACGATGCAATGCCTATGCCTTTGCACTTTTTGTTATTTTAGTTATATGTACAATGGCTTGGCTTTGCAATAGCTGGGGCCACTTTATGAAGTAAAATCAACAAGATTCTTTTGTGTGATTTCATAGTATAACCTTACCATGAATGTGAAAAACAGGCCACAGGCTGACAAGAAGTGCCATACATCGTGATCATCGTAGAAATCAAACAGAAGACAGTCACGGTTTCCTTCACGTGATTCTGCCGGGGTTTTCTGTAGAAATAGAAAATGTATAATATATGTGTAAAGATTAAGCTGCAGAAGCGAATACATGAAAATAAGCAAAACTATGTGACTAAAAAACACAGTCATTTTGCTCAAATAATTCGCATTTGTAGCTGGCGTCAATTAAACTACTTGGGTCATAGATATACACTTTACATATAAGTTATACTCACCTCCCACTGAGCTAAGCCCTGAACGAAGAAATACAACGCTGGCACCCACACGACGTTCAGCACAAGAAACACGACAGTTCGTGGTGACTTTGGAAGAATTCTTTCACCCCATAGATACTGAAATTCAAACTCAAAATAGTATATTATCAATTAAAAGTACAATGGTTTGGCAATGAATGCTATCGCGGAATTTAGTTTAACGTTTTTGCAGTCCTTTGTCATCTCGTGAAGAAATATTAATCCCTGCGGATAAGATATTACAACTCGAAGATGGATATATCATCACCTCAAATGTTGACTTAATTAGGCAAGTATATCATTTACCTTCATGGTAATGTAAAATCCTATGTACCACGCTGCATTGGCCAGGAAGACGTACAACAGATGCGAAGCAAAAGTTTTGGGTTGTGCGATTGCGCCGTACAAGGCACTGAAACATAAAGAACTTTTAATAAACCTCAGGAGTGTACGATGTGTGCATGATAACGTTCTAGTCATCTTTTCAAAATATGCTAACACGTTCATTTGCTTTAAGCACTTGTGGCTAGCGGATACGATAATTACAGTTTACTTTCATCGAGTTCTACTTTCCACTTCTGCCTTACTACAAAACCTATTGAAAAGAAATCTATTTAGCAGAAGGGACTTTAAAAACTTACAACGACAAATTAATGATATTTCCAACAAGAAGTAGCACAATCCGCGCCTAAAAATAAAAGAAAACAAACAAAAATTCCTGATGAATGTTCTGGTGAATACACTGGTAATAATCTGGTGAATATACTGGTAAAGGTGCACACGTAAGTGCACTTTGTCCATTTCAACAAATAACATAGAAAGTCACAAAATATTTTTTCTCCTTAAACGACGCGATGGTGATGGCAATGACAACCGTGAAAGAGGCATTTCTGCATTGCCGAACCTTTATCAGTCATGATATCTCTTTGGAATCTGATTACTATCAAATAAATGGTGGAAAACACCATTGGCATTCTTCGATAACAAGTCAATCGGTTTAATTGGATATCAGACGACACAGGAGGCGGACACAGCTCAAGGTTTATAAGTTCAATTTACAACCGCACATAGTGAAAATAAACATTTGCCTGTAGTGTTTGTTTACACACTTTCTTTGATAAATATTTACTTTTTTGAAAATCGCCATTCTGGTCAAAGACATACCTGCAGTTGAAACTGTAGCTCAAATTGCTTACATAGTAAATAAAACATCACACAAACGGATTAGAACGTCAGTCAAAAGTATCAGAGGAATTTTTTTGAGTTTGGGTTTTCATGGCCTGCTGGTCGGAATACTGAAACAAATTTGTGAACTTAATCGGAAAGTAAACGCGTAACTTTTGTGTAATTGCAGAACATGTTTATGTAACCCTACACATCTTTTCGTCACGACTAATCACTCACCGGATACTTTGGTCGACTGCATTTTCGTAGCGCCTCAAATGACTTCTCTAACCTGTCTGTGTGTAGAAGTGAAATCAGATTTTAATCTTATGCTATTCCACCACTATGTCCGTGCTCACCTACAGTACAATAATACATTTCACTACAATAACACACCATTAGGTGCATAAAGCATTGTTTTTGCAGGACTTCGCCTTGTGATTCCAACACAATCATGGAAGCTTAACTGGTAAATGGAATGAAAATATCAACAGACAAATAGCATTGAGTTTGTAAAGAAATACGCGGGTAAAACTGAAAGGAGATGACACGTGTGCCTTTGAGGCTTTCACTTACTATAACGTATTTGAATAACATTGGATTTTCTATGTCTACTCTATACGAAAGGCACTTTCGACTCACCACAGCTGATCCCCTCCACGTAGTATATTTGGGCAGTCAGTACAAAGGTCACCAAAATGTGCAATATGGTGAAGATAACCCAGAACCACACAGTCCCAAAGACCTGAAAACAGTGGTTTCATACTTTACAACCATTTTAGAGAATATGGTTCACATTACCTAAAATATTCATATCTTAGTCGACATTTCTATATATGATATAACTAGAAGTTAAACAACTCAACCACAGATACCAATATATACACACTTAGACTTTCATGTTATTTTCCGGACTTGTATTGTTTGCGGAAATATTTGAGATGGAGCTGCATGTTGCCATCACAATTTTTTTCAAAAGCAATATTTCTCATCAAAGGTGACAACTAGAAGAAACAACCTCATATCTTTAAAAAGCAGAGCATATAAAGTTAAGTATTGTAGCAATAGTTTACTTGAAGGATGAAGGGGTATATATTTGGGGTAGAAAACATCAATTTTGCTATTAATGATAATAATCAGTTAAAGTCAATACTTGATACTGTTTTCTGGAATTAAAAATTTCACTTGAAACAAGAGTATATGTAGAAAAACACGGCTATTCAATTTTGCATTATCTATCCTCATTATAAATGGCATGGTTGAAAGACTGACGCTCAAAAAGTAATTAAAACCATGATAAGCAAAATTAAAATGCCTCTTATTCAAAATGTAAGAGCTGCATTGCCAAACAAAATAGTCGCTTTGTTAAATAGTATTTAAAGCACACAATATGAAATCTTGAAATTGGGAGAAAAAGAGGCCAGAAATTCGGACGATTTGCATACATTTGCATAGATTTACACTTCTTTATCACCCAATTAATGATCGCTCGACCCAATATTTTAAATATAAATATTAAAAATACGTAAATAAATGAATATTTTCAAAAAACTTATTTTGAGCAAAATACGCTCTGTAACGCCCAGCGCCCCTTGAAGGTAGCTAATATTCTCCCACCCTCTTTGTGAAATTTCACTTCCTCTTTTGGAATGAAATTTTTGAGGACGATCACTTTGCAATGCGCCCAGGTTCTCCAGGAGTCATGCTTGTTGTGCAGTAACATGGGTGTTTATCAAAAAACACTTTACACATCATTAGCAAAACGTGCAACACCATTACAATAACTTTACTTAGACTGCTAAGATAACGAACCTGCAAGAACAGGAGAAAACTTACCACTCCAATGACAGTGACAAAGATGACAAGAGCAAGGCATATATAGGTTAAATGTGCAGTTGATGTAATGTCTGGATGCCTCGCCTGGTAAAGCTTTAGCATGCTAAGACCGACCATAATGTACATATAAGAAGTATCTAGTGTAAAGAAACAACAATGATATAATTCCTTTGTCATTTTACGAAGTATATCCTAACCCTATGAATCAGTAATGGTGATGCATATGAGTCAAAAGACACAATCAACGTATTGTTAAAGGCACTGGTAAATACCTGAGAACCTGACTCAATTGATGCTTATTTCATGATATTGTATACGTCAAAAATTGCTCTTGAAATTTGCTTCTCCACGATGCTGACTACCATAGTCTTTTGACGTGGTAAGTATGGGTTTAAAACATGAATTTTCTCACTGTTGTCTGATGTTTTGAAATATGCAATTCACCAATGATACAAAATCGTACACTAAGACAAACTCTCACAGAAACAAATAATTATTATAATTTTCATGACTTGTTGTAAGAATATTACTATTGTGTGCAATTTCGGAAAGAAAACAAAAAGATAAAGCTTTTGTGACATTTCCAATGAACTTCAATTTTCTGGTTTACCTTTAGTTTAGGCTCATTTCGAAACTTTTGGGTAAGTGAGGTTAATTTATTCGTCTAGTTTTTGTGAAAATCGAAAGTTTAATTCTTTTCCATAGGTTTGGAATTTCAAGTGTGGTAAATGAAAGTTCATTTGTGTCTCTATAATCACATTTTTACAGCAAACCCTAATTTCCATTTTCAGAGTTAAGGACAAAGGATTAAAGTTCCCTTTATTAATGGTAGAGAAACAAGATAAAGTAGAAGACTGTTTCGAGGTACTGACTACTTTAAGCCAAACATTAGGAAGGATGAAAGGCAAAGTGGTTTGCTGGGCTCACTGAATTTTCTTAGAAGATTTATTTTCAGGTATTATTCCTCTGATCCAGTCAGCGACTTCTAAGCCGATTCAATGTAAAACACCATCAATATCATTAAAACACTTACCAAACTGGAAGTTAGCGTGGGTTGGACACACATGATAGCAAGCGCTATGAATTCCCTCCATGATCAAGGCGATACCAATGGCGTAAAATATGCCAAAATATCTTGGCAGACCGATTTCCTGTGATGGAAACATTTACTCTGTTATCTCATTCTTGATAGTCTCAGCTGATGTAGATTGACTTTTTTTAGAAGGCTTGGCTGTCCCTGCTTAATCCGTACGAGTTAATACTGTATTTTTTCGATAAACTGGATGTTTGTTATTTTCAAATCAGTATGGACACTACCCTACATGCCGCACCTCGGTAAATGTAATTCCTCAATCTAACCAATCCGGGTTCAATACAAGAAGAACGATGCAAAATTGCTAATACTCATTTATATGCGTGTGTGCAGCGACATTAAACAAAACAAAAGTTGAACTCATTTATATGCGTGTGTGCAGCGACATTAAACAAAACAAAAGTTGCATTCAGACTTCAAAAGTACCTGTCCGTTCTCTTTGCATCTCTCCATATGTTTCAGTTCTTCCCTTCGAGTGATGATGAGGAATAGTATGCCAAGTAAGACGTAACCGACATTACTGAAGACATTGTTGAAAGAACTGGCGAGAAAAATGACATTAAAACGTTACCTTTAACAAAATCCTTCACGTCTATTTCAAAATTTGTGGTACTTGGTTGGATTTACTTTTACTATACCGCAAATGTTTGTCTCTAAACAACAAATGGCTATCAATGTTCCTACCTGCGTCCAGGGTTTGCTTCACATATGATTGTATTTGCTGGTCCACGGCATTCTTAATAGCACACCGAATATAAGATTTTATTATCATATATCATGGGCGCCTCCTGACCTAGTTCTACCAATGAATTTCATCAGGTGATGAGACCAAATTCATTCAGAGCTTCTGATGACTTTCCTAGACCATAAGATTCCTGGTGGCAGCAAACGTCGGACTCTAAAGTTACGCCCAAAACCACTATTTTTCAAATTGTCGGTTGATCATCCCATAATTTCAGGGTGATATGTATATATATATATATATATATATATATATATATATATATATATATATATATATATATATATATATATATATCTCGAAAGTATACATTATTTATTTATTTATTTATTCATTTAACCCATCCTTGTCCGTGAGTGACCTTATACTCTTCTCTCATCTTAGAAACAATAGCATAAGCAAGGCTGTCAAAAACAGAACCAACAGCAGCAGCAGCAGCAGCAACAACAACAACAACAATCTTTTAATATGGATATTCCAGAGCATAGTTTTCTGTGGACTTTTATACGGTGTATACCTACATTTTGGTGAGCCAAGACAAGTTGTATCACTGGTAATGCGTAGAAGATGGCTATGGGAATGAGGTTCCTCCAATACAACTTGTACTTTTCAGACTGGTCTTCTTGAGGAGTCATCGACAAATCAGCCACAGACAGGGGTGGCTGAAAAAAAAAGTTTTGCACCGTTGTCGAATAAATCATATATTTGAATATTCTCTCTTACAGCAAAATGTATATAGTCAATGGTACAACACGAGTGAGACTTACAAAGCAATAAAAGAATCGCGAAGACAACTCTAGTGAGAGGAAAGCTCAACGGCGCTTCAAATTGCGACTGTTTACAGTCACTATACCATATGGTGTTATATTCTATGCAGCAAGAGCTAACAGATATATTTCAATGAGATGGTATTTGATGATAGAATGGGTTTTCATTGGTTTTAAGGCCTAGTCGTGACGTTATCACATGACATGGCTATGTGATATAAATAGAATCCGTGTCCATTGGACTTGTCTATGTCACTTTGCTTCAAACATGATTGGATCTAATTTGGGATAATTGGATGGTGAAGTAATGTCAATTGAATCTACAAATGTTATCCCATCTGTTTTTCTTTTTATATTACACACTTGTGTTTATGAGTAGTTTGCGATATGGCAACATTCAGCTATATGTCACCTAACACTTTTGAGAAATTTGCAAGATATGAAAATTCAATAATCCCAAATTAGTTCCAATTGTGTTTTCAGCAAATCAGCCACACAGTGATTTATGCGAAAGCTGAACGATCAAATAAAAACCACAGGTAAACAGACTTGTCCGGAGCCTTCCTGCTACAAGTGAAGTGTTCTGTGATGGACTGTTGTACACTGTTGTATTCGCAGAGGAGACAACGTTTTCCTGTATCTTAAAAATTCCGCGTTTCCCCTTCACTAGAATTGTCTGAACGAATTTACAATTCCTTACCAATATACCGTTTGACTCATACCTTTGCGCTGTCTGTGTTGCTCTCTCCTCTTACCTCGAGGGAATCTACTCCACCTTGTTGAAAAAGAAAAATACCTTTTCTCACCATTTGATCTCTCACATGTCTAATGTGAGAGTGTGCGTGTATACACATAATAATGTGTGATATGCTAACATATGCTTAGAGATGGACTATTTGCATGACAGAAACCATTACTTTAATGTGAATCTGCTTATTCCACTCAAATACTTAAAGTAGGTGTAAATGTACTATAACATGCGTATGCCTTTAGCTGATTTGAAAAATGATCTTGATTGCTGCTCTTTTTGATATCGGAAGACAGTACTGGGATGTTGTGTGACCAAAATATGAATGCCTTAATAGATTGTTCTTGTGCAAAATTTAATTTAAAACTGTTGACACTTATGTAAGTTATGGTGATCGACGTGCAAAATTTAACCTTCGGTAAAATGGCGACAAGTCATTCATATTGGATCATATCGTTAAGTAAATTAAGAAGCTTGTGCAAGTGCGTCATTGGGCAATGTACTTGTTTAAAATCTGGGCAATCAGGAGGAAAATGTTTCCTTGCGGCTAATGCCAAAGACATTGTGAAATAAAATAGCTATCTGATTGCCAAAGGGGATTGTAGCCCACGACAGATGGACGTGCATGTGTACTTCTTAGTCAAAGTTTCAAATACAGTCAATTGGATTGAGCTATTGTTTGTGTAAATATCTACACATGCAACCTAAAAAATGTATGAATGATGGCAAAAAGGCCGGCAGCACTATGAGATCCGAAAAACAACATGATCTTGGATCTAAAACACATGCGCTGTAAATCGCCATATGATAAAATGATGGACAATGTATAAGGCAATTTCGCAGGAGTAGAAGTTTTGATCGTCATTTATTTTTTGCTACTGTATGAACTTTGCAATTTAGAAAAATAATCTTGTCAAATTTCACACATTTGGCAAGTAATATGTCTAGTAAAATTACACAGCCTGAGAATGATATTTGTTGATTTTATGTCTAGATCACATTTTCAAGTTTACGTACTAAATTAAATTATTTTGTTTAATGTTCTACGCGGCCTGCGCTGCCTCTGACAAGCTATATGATTTCTAGGCACCTTAGAGAAAACACAACCTTGGCTTATGCATCAAAACCTTGATCAAAATTATGAAAATATTCCAAGGTCGCTTCGTAGTTGCCTGTCTTTTGGCAATGTTTTATTTTCTAATCTTACATTTGATTCATATATGTTTAATAACCGATTGCTACAAGTGCTGTTACTTGATGTTGTTTAATATCGTCATTCAAAAGAAATAAAAGCATAGTTCTCATCTTGATATGACAAGTTCAGAGTTACATTGACATTGAATTCAGATTGGCAAGAACCCGTGCCCGGGTGAGGTTTCATGGCTTGGACAGACTCATTTATATTAAGGCAAGACTTTTTTTGAACAATGCACGTTATTTATCAAGTAGCCATCCATGGACACAACATTGACACAGCAGAACACATGTCCTTTGATTACCTTGCTGACGTCTTTGATTTGCGTCTGCTCCACGGCCAACATCTTCAGTCTCTTCGTTATAACTAAGCAAAATTCAGAAAGAAACTGTTATAATAATGAAAAGACTTGAGTGAACTGAGCATCGGTCCATTAATATCCACATTTATGTATCCAAACCATTTATTTATTGACATTAATAAAACATGTATCTATACATAGATGAATAGACAGATAAATAGATAGATAGATAGATAGATAGATAGATAGATAGATAGATAGATAGATAGATAGATAGATAAACTGATAGGTAGATAGATAGATAGATAGAGCAAGCGTTAGATCGATCGACGGATAGAGGCATGCAGTTATACATACATACATGCATACATACATACATACATACGTACATACGTACATACGTACATACATACATACATACATACATACATACATACATACATACATACATACATACATACATACATACATACATACATACATACATACATACATACATACATATACCTACCGCCGACAATACTGCATCAGCAGAATAAACCCATAGACGCCGTAGAAGGATATATAAAATATAACCATCAGTGTAGTGCCTAGCCAGTAAGTAGATCCTGTCCCAAAAGCAATTAACATCTTGATGAAATGGGTATTTATGTTCTAAAATATCCCTAAATAAAATCCAACACATTTAGATAGCATGTTAAAGCTCTCGGTATCGAGGTAAGAATATCGTCATTTTGTTTGATTACAACGGAGTTTAAAAGATTCTCATAAAATGATTTATTTCTGACTAATGTTGAAAAGGACAAAACATCAATGTTACCAATGTTTCCTAAGAATTCTACAAATTGACTATGGTCGTAGTAAGTCCACGGTGAACTCTAAAATATGGTTATGGGTTGTTATATCAAATCGTTGAAGATACCCTGCTGAAGCAGTCATATCGAAAACGGCGAATAACCCAGTTAGAACGACAAAAATAGCAGTCGGCACATATGCTAAAAGATTTTAATGAGAAATGAGTATTTTCTTCATATAACAATCTCATACAAAGATTACTTTTAAAACAAGACCGTGTACAGCGGTAGACATACTGCCACGTTCCTTTACATTGATGTATTTAGTCTGATCAGCCAAAGTACATATAGAATAATTCGTTTGAAATTAGCCAGTGCCTAGATGTAAATGTACCACTCTACTAACTTGATTGCAGCCAATAGATATTTCAGCGTACTGTACAGCTATATAAAGTTTGCTTCAATGAAATAAAAAGTTTTAGCAAAACTCAACCTTCATAACAGCTATCTTTTATGGCGATAGGAAATCATTCTAAAGGCTTGTGAACCCACAGATTAATAAGGTCTCCATATTGCCTCTGAGTTCAAGATCGCTCATTAAAACATTTTGCAGATTTTGGAAAACATTGTAGCATATCGATGGAAATGGCCATATATTATGAACATATAAATAATATGCACAGATAAAAAGCCAAGTTAGTTTGAAGATAAATCAAGAAATTAGAATCCATAGCATGCATATGAATTCAATCACTACAAATAACCAGAGGAACACCGCCATGGATTGTGCGTGAAAGAAGTGCGCTGATGATTTTGTTAGTCGGCTAATGAAGCAACCCAAAGCTATTGCGTAACCTGTCTGATTGCAGGTCATTTCGACTAATTGTCAAGTTCGACATCATTTGTCTTACGACGACAACATCGGGGGAACTTAATCACATAAGTCAGGCCGTTTCTCTGATTCCCCAAGAGGCCAACATTTGTCACTTATTAAAGGTTATTCGGCACAATTATAATAATGTGGCAGTTCTAAAATATATTAATAAGAATTCCTTAGTAAATCGTCTCTCTTTATTGAGATTTTCGATAATAACCTTCGAATATTTATATGGTAAAATAAGGAACAAATTTTGGAGAAATTATTTTCTCGTAAATGTTTGTCCTTGGTTTACATTCGGATCATGTAATGGGAAGCAAGAATATATCTCTCACTACATCTTTAAAAGGAAATATCTGAACAACCGATATGTGATCATACACTGTACTATATTATCGGCTTTCCGGCTGACCGAATTATGATGTTATCGAAACAGTGATGTCACATTGCTGATACTTTATAAAGTCAAATTTTCACTTACCCGATGCTGTCGGTATGATATTGATCGTTACTTCCTTAATTCTATCCCCTTCATATCTGAAATTAGGTAAATCTGAATAAAAAAGAAAACATATAAAAATGAATGTAATTTTAAAGCGACATGCAACAACACTACGCTTCTTGTAACAAATTACAGGTGCTTATAAAAGTATGTCAAACTTTCTATTATCCGCCAGTGATGATAATAATTACGTGATAATGATTATGATGATAATCATGAAGATGTGAAGGCTGGCGGTCGTAATAGTTCTGAGGATGACTTGATGTGGTGATGATGATGATGATGATGTTGCTGTTTCTGTTGTTGTTGTTGTTGATGATGATGATTATGATGACGAAGACGACGCCAGGGATGACGATGGTGGCGGTGGTGACGTTGAATGTGCGGACGAGATGCATTGTATCCATCCATC
>LD347744.1:166817-180218 GCA_001465055.1 Ptychodera flava
CATACATACGTAAATTACATAAATTACGTAAATTGTAAATTACAATTTGATTTGTAACTCAGATTACCCTCTTTGCATAAAGTCTAATAATAATAATAATAATAATAATAATAATAATAATAATAATAATAATATGTGCTTACATCGGACATACATACATACATACATACATACATACATATCGCTTTGTTTACCTTCCTCTCCTAGTGACAAGCCTTGTTTCAATTCACTGCAATCACTGTCGCCTGGATGTACCACTAGTACGATGAAGAACCTTTTGAAATCACGTTGCTTGGGAAAAATCAATCTTTTCATATTAGAATATTGACCAAGCCATAGAATTGGCTTTATTTCTTTCTCCTAAGCTTTATATTCATACACTACTGGGAAGATATCCCACGACATTGTAGAAAGAAACTTCGTACCACGCTTCATACGTTTTTCAAATTCTCAGCGGAAAAAACAGCAGTTAATTAATGTCATACTATTCTCACCATAAAAGTAATGTTTCATGTATTCAACGATTTGCGTTGATAGTACATGCTTCCCTCATTTTGTTAACAATACATTAGCAGTTATAATGTCTGTGCTGACGGTATCCGATGACGTCATATTAAAATTTATATTGGTCATATTATAGGAATAATATGTGACGTCATCCTTGTTTGTTCCATTCTTAACTACCTTCCGCATGAAAAATCACTCTAATGCCATTTTTTTAGTTTGAAACATAAGAAAAACTGAAAAACTGAAAAAATAGATTCAAATATCGTATGAATCTGACCTGCACAATTATCGATGACTGTGTTGTCAATGTCTGGTACATTCCGATAAACTTCACACTGCGCAGTAAGTCAAAGACAGGGCACTAAAACATAATATATATATATATATATATATATATATATATATATATATAAAACTCTAAATATTTTTCGTCTAAGATCTGATATTTTCTTGCGTTCGCGTATTTGCTTGATAGTTAGGGTTTTGTCGGATACATATAAAGAGAGTGATAAAATGTACAGATCTTATTCTGTTTGTAAATTGCGAGATAAAACTAAAATTTGCACGATTAAGCGTTTGGAGAAGTTAGTGTGAAAATACACCGCTTATGTAAAAGACTTTGAAAATGTTGTGATTGATGCTAGGAAAGAGGTGGATTAAACTAAATAAACATCACATTGCAATCTGGATTGGATAGAAATGTCTAGAATACAAAAAACATAACTGATAAGCTATAGGACTTATCTTGGTGAGACCGGATGATGGAACGAGATGTGGGTGATAACAAAGGAAAAACCGAATTTTGACAGTTTGTGGAGTGTATAGACTGCGTTTTACAAGTAATCGCAAAGGGATGTAAGAAAACGATTAATTTCCGATGTTTAATCCATGCGATGTGACAATCTAAATGTAATAGAATCATTGACTCATTCACAAAAAAGATGATGAAGACTTGACAGAGAGAAATGTTAGTAAAGAATGAATTAGTAGTTCTTGAAGAAGATGAGGGAATGCAAACTTGTTAATGACAATGCCAGGCTATTGCAATGTCAAGCCAGTGTTTTACCGTTGCTTCTTGAACTGATATGGTGGCACAGATCTTATCCTCGGAATTTCCTCGAACTTGAACTGCCTCCACGGCCTTAGGAAATTTGAAATAGTAATACTGCAATAAAGAGCGATATGAAAGCAATACAAAAATCATTCCATACGTTGGAGCCACTGCTTGCATTGTTATGTCCAATGTTTATCAGTTGCATATTTGCTTTCCCAGTAGAGTGTGATACAACTCCTGTACAAGCTGTGTTTTTTCCCACTTTCTAGTTCATGGAGGGATATGGTGTTACGGTTCGCCTCCACTCTCATTTCATTTATAGAGATCAATTACATATTGATAGGAGTACTTTGACAATTATCATGAAAAGGACATAATCTTTTTTCAATAGTGGTTTTCAAATTATTAATTTGCCAGATTGTTTGATCTGTCTGCTACATAGTACACTTTAGTCTACAATATTATACTGTGACGTGTCAGTTATCAATAACCTAGTTTGGTAAACGAGAAGGGTACCACCTGCTTTAATAAGAGCTTTGATGTCTAAGATTGGATGAGTCTTTACCCTCAATTGATATCCATTGTGAGATTAGATATACTCTTTTAGGACATTGCTTAAAACATCAGATCCACGCTTTTAGGGAACTGCTTAAAACTTACACTAAGACAGTTTCGCCCCTTTCGCTCCTCAAATTGACATACAACTTTAACACTGAGACTAGAAGGAGAAATATGTTGCTTTAAACTAGAAAACAAGTTTTTTCTACTAGATAAATGTAAAATGGCAGTGAGTTTTCGTGAAAGTCATTGGTAGAATTGATACAAGATGTACCTGGCAAAGCCGATCAGACTGTACCAAGCTGATAGACGTTTTCATTCGTAATGGTCAAACAACAATACAGCCGCACAGATATTGTGAAAAATTGTTGTTTTTTATGATGATTATGAGAAGTTCGTGGCGAGAGAATGCGTAAGTACCGACAAAAACACAGCTTGCATCCAAAATAAAAACTGTATTATTAGTGCTAAACATCGAATATTATGTATTGTGTAAATGTTATATGTTAAGCGCTAATGCAAAACTGACCAAAACATATTTGTTTATGTAGTACTGACAATGTACTCCCGCTGGTTGGCATGTTCATCGTGCTTACATCCAAAAATTTTGCTAAAAAGATTGGATTCCAATTGCCAGAGAAAGCCTGAATATGAGTGTTTTTCTTGAAAATAGAGTGCGACTCTACTGTAACATGTTGAGGCTGCAGGCCGAGGCATCTGATAAAAGGGTTTTACCGTATATACAAATAGCTATCCGATTTTTAGGGGTCCGCCCCACCCAAGAACAATCACCTTTTAACCCTACAAATTTAACTCTTAAATGTTTGTATTAGCTATTTAAAACTTAAATGTCAATCAAGATACTCTACAAATTTTAGTCATGACATCCCAGAACCATCCCAGTGGAACATCCCAGAACCATACAAGCGCAATTTAGTTTACATTTGTGCCAAGGCGGTCCACTGTAATAGCTAGTTCCTGCATCACTCTCGAAATTTGCTCATTGACACAACTTATGCGTCCAGATGGCACAGCATAAGAGCAAAGGGTGTTTTGTAGCCCTGGGAATTCGTGATTTAAATCAATACCTCATTGCTATACACAGCCCCAAATAGATCGATGGAGCTTTACGTTTTTGTAGAGACAGTTATTAGAGCGCCGCCAGCGGTGGGGAGTAAATTCAGAGATATTTGGGTAATGAGTAATGGTAGCTATTGCTCATTATTTCACGGCTTTTAAGTCGTTCGAAAATGTTAACACGCCCACAGCCCTGTTACATCTACGTGAGCTATCTCTTAACTCACCTGTGGTCGTGAAGGCGATGCCGTCACAGCGTGGCGGGCAGACAACCTGCAACGTCAAAGCGTATCACAGGATGAGAAACTTGTTTGCCCTACGTGGTACTACATGTTAGGTAAGGCGGGATACCAGCATATAAAATTCACATTGCACAGATATATAAATAGCCCTTGCTAACACCAAATTTTTGCATGATATAAATTCATTCATTAATCCATTCATTCAATAAAAATTAGAGCATTTATACTAGTGTCTTCCACATCCTATAAGGATTTTCTTCATGATATGGTCGCAAAATGCTAACGGTCAGAAAAGTCTTGCACGATTGAATATTGTAACATAAGACTTACTTCATTTCAAAATCATTGACGACAGTAACAATCAGACTGTAGTCTGTCGCGTTTGGTGAGGAACACGTGACTCTGATGAGCACATCACTCACTGGTTTATCGCCTAAATTCATCGGACAGAGTGTCCTGGCAACGGTGTCGTATTGATGACTGAAAAATCAAACATGATAGTCTAACACGACTCAGACATGCCCAAACCGCTCTTCTCTGACAATAAACGTCAGACAAGGAACAAAGTCGTTCTACGGGTTTGCATATCTGCAAGAACATGTCTGTTTAGTACCGCTGTTTTCTTGAAACTGTTGCTAAAGACTCCATACGAGAATACACTTGGAAATATGGGTCATAGTCGCAACAAAATTGTAATAGCTATAAAATAACCTGCTATAACTGCTGACTCAGCAATTTTATTGTCTTGCTCGGTGTTCAAAAAGATATTTTTTACACTAGGTCATAAATCCACATGTTTCTTCACACGTCAAAAGTCACTTGTAAAGACGTTTCCTCGTTATATCTAAGCTGAAAGACATTTACATTGTGTAGATAGGTAATGTTTAGATCCGAACCTCATTTAGTGCTCGAATTGGAAACAAAACACTTATACCTGTTTACCTAATTCGTTTATTTATTAGACTTAATGCTACACTAAATTAGCTAATTTTAAACTACACTCAGCCTCTCACTTCGATAACCTTTGTATTTACATTTTTTACGTGTATCGCAATATTATTGAGTTGAAGTTCAACAGAATCAATATCATTCATTCATTCAGTCATTTACTCAGTGACCCTGCAAGTGGAAATTACAAAAGGTCCGCTCGATAGTTTAATTGGTGATGAACATTCCATCCATTGAATTTTAAGATGAACAAGAACGGACGTGACAAGACTCTTTATTTGGAATATGTCAAGAAAGTATTTCACACTCGACAACAGTATACATACTTACAGTGACATTATTTCCAAAGGTAATTTCCATGATATGATACCTTCCTGCTGGGTGACGACAAACATCACAGGGTACGTATCAAGAGCGTTGCTGCTATTCACCTGTACACGAACTGCAACTGACTAGAAAAAAAACCCGATATAATTTGTTATCAACAATTATATCCAGCTCCTGTAATGGTGACATTAGTACAGGCAGCTGCCATTCACATTAAGTAACTTTGCTTCCTTGATTAACATATGTTGATTTTTCCCCTCATTTCAATGCTCAAGACCCGTAGCAAAATGAAAACTCCAGCCAAATTTCTCACACGTGCAATACTTTTTATTGATATGCAGGAAGGACGTTCAGAATTTGTAGATTGTCAACGCCTCTGATCTGTAAACACGCTCTTTTCGAATGAGGTGAATATCGTTCACCTGAGAGTAAAAAAGGTAATCTTTTAGTTTTTCTCCCACCTTGTTCATGCCTCCTTCCACTTGGAACACATATTGTCGTTCTTCTCCTTCACTAACATTACCGTGATACAAAGTGTTCAATTGATATGAAGAATTGTCACGGCTGTCCATTGGTTCAACCGTTGTCATGGCTGCACCGTCCGTCGACATGAAACACCACGATGTCCGGACTGACAGGGTCATCCCGAGTAAAAGCAGCAACATCGGATTCTTGAGTGATATTTCTAACTCCATCTGCCAAATGAATGCATGTCAGCTAGTTATATATTAATCACCTCAATGTGGTTCAATGTGCTTCTTGTTTTCGTATGGGTTTTCGCTTTTCTTTAAAGTAGAATGCGCGTTGGGGACAGATATTCGAACTCTCATACTTTTCTAATATTCTGTTGTTCTATATCTCAGACAAACACTGCTTTCTACGAAAATATTTTTTGTCGGCCAAGTGTTTTACCTTATTTTCGAACAATTACAGTTGTTTGCGCCTCAAAAATGGAAGATTTACACTTTTGCTCAAACTTTTTACAAGCAAGCTTTCAACAATTCTCTTTCGAAATCAACGATACAAAGTGGAGGTCGCCGTTTAAATTTTGTACTCGAGAAACAAATTGCCCAATATTTACCAATATTTGAAATTCAAAATGGTCGCCATCCCTGTTGTTATCTCGACGGAGAAAATTAAGTGTCAGATTTCCAAAAAAATTTATTTACTCCATAATCTCGAAAATGAGTCCACAAATTACAAATGAATAAAGCACATTACAAATGTCGACGTCATTTTATTTTAATTTAAAAAGAAAGGCCATAAACGTACAATGGATTGGTTAAGCTACTTCAGAGCGAAGACTATCTGATGTCAATGTAGGGTAAACGAAATTTTCACTGCCAATCCTAGAAATAAATTAAATGCTATATATGGGATAATATATCGTAAGTATTGACGATGGAGTTAGATGTGAGGAGGCAGTTTTTTTTACAGAAATTGTAAGTCCTGATACATTTACAAGAACACAAGCAAATGAGACCCTGTCGTGACGTGATCTCAAAGAATACATCTTTCCTCGTGATCTGACATTCGAAGAAATGAGCTTTCACTTTGATTTATCGATTTGAATTTCTGAAAATTTTGAAACCAAGAAGAATGGCTCAACATCTGAAGAGCTATCGTTACGATTTTCACGTGACCTCAATTTTCATCTTCTGTGACCTGGTACAAAAATAAACCTGTCACATAGGAATACAGTGACTGTAGCTTTAAGAGGATGGGGCAGCCCCTAGATGTTAATATATTTAATTTAATATCAGGTCAAGCTAGCTCAGCCTTAGTCAATAGTAGGTCACATAGTAGGTCACTCCATTGAAGCGAGGGTCATACAAACAATGTAAATCTCTAAGTGTCATAAATTTGCCATTGCTGTCGATATATTAAGTAATACATTAAAAGCAGAATGCGCCGGGGGACAGATATTACGACTCTGAAATTTTACAATTCTTAGCTTTTCTGCCACGTGTGGTTGCCACGTGTGGTGGATCATTTTGAAGCGGCTGGTTTAAAAAAAGATTTCCAGCGTCGTAGATTTTCGAAAATTGCAAATTATGTTTTCCTCATAGAGATAACACAGGGACGACGGTCTTTGTTGAATTTCAAATATTTTTTATGTATTGGGTGATTTGTTTCTTTAGTACGAAACTTTACTAAGTGACCATTGGTTTTTATTCCTGATTTGGTGAGAGACTGGAACACGATTGGAACTAATCTGGGATAATTGGATAGTGAAGTTATGTCGATTTCATCTACAAATATAACCTCATCTGCTTTTCTTTTTACGTTACATACTTATTTTTAGAAGTAATTTGTAATATTGCAACATTCAACTATAGGCCACCTAACATTCTTGAGAAATTTGACAAATATGAAAATCCAATTATCCAAAATTAGCTCCAATCTTGATCTGGCAGAAAGTTTCATTGCAGCAAGTATATAGAACGCTTAAATCATTCTGTACTTTCGAGGCGTGAACTACCTGAAGGAAACATATGGATGCATACTGTTGAAATGATGTGTAAAAAGTCAATTCTAAGAATAAAACACACACACAGACATGCACACTTCATAGGTGCTGTGCATTTTGAACACACATGTACCTGCTTGTACAGAAATGCAAAGTACAAAATTTCTAAGATGCATAATACCTAATAATAGGTGCCTCCAGCACCAACACAGGTTATCAGGCGCTATCATCACCGAGTTCGACATAAATCATTGCTAATTAAAGGCGGCAAACAGTGTTGGTCAAAAAGAAAATAATGCTCCTCGGAATTTTCTGGCAAGGCAACAGAACTGACGGGTAATGCGTTTTATAATGTACACCTAATAATTTTATGAATATGAATGCTGAGTTAATATGTCACCCGGGTGAACAAGTATAAATCTTGTTTTCGATGTAATAAAACAATAATGCGGTTGATAACGATGAGCCCACAAATGTCAGATGTCACTGTGCTTTCTTTCGCTTCGACTTCAACGTTGTCGACTATTTTGAGAACGCTTGTATGGTCCTCATTACCGCCTTGCAAAAAACCAATCACAACTGACTTTGAACAGATGCACCAGATATCTGCTTGCAAATGAGATATTCCATTGTCGACAGGAGGGTATTCACCAAAACCTAGTACAGTGTGGCGTACTCCAAGTCATGCTGTACATATGCGTGTAAATGTCTCTGCTCTAAATGCTGTCACATGTGGCATAATACAGGGAAGAGCATTTTGCCATCTCTTCACTAGCCTTAAAACACTGTTGACACTTTAGGTAAGCATGGTTATACCGAAAACGACAAAGCAAGACTTACCACAGCTCATGAAGCTTCCGTTGCAAAATTAATTTTGACTGTGGCCGTAAAATATCGCTCTTTCGTTTTCTTTATATACGGCATGATGACCATTCACCCTGTCAGTCAGACATTGTAAACAGCAAACCCAATAGCGACACTGATATAATTTTATTGGTAAAATTATCTAGGCCTGGGCTTTACTAGGTGAGCTCGGACATTGTTCTGCTCACGGGCCTAACAATTATGACTAACATCAATTATTTGACCTGATAAAAAGAATATTGCTACAGTCATAGGCGACTACTGTTGTGTGTGCGTGTGTGGAAATAATGTTTGTGACGTAGAAGAACACATGCGCAGTTTAATCAGTGATTACCACGCGCTCATTTTTGTCGCTGACAGCGATGCTAAATCCCGGAGGCAGAATCTATGCTCTAATTTCAGTGGTCACGAAAAACTACATCTTGGTGGAGACAGCTTGATACAGGCTACACTTAGAAACTAGCCTCCAACGTGCGTGTTTTATATTTAATGGTTGATTGATTGATTGATCGATTGATTGATTGATTGATTGATTGATTGATTGATTGATTGACTGATTTATGTCTGATCAATGGCATCCCTAGACAAAGAGAGTACTGCGACACTACACTGAATTAGATAGTCTAGTTTAAAGGCATACATGTTGGTCAGGATTAACATTACACTCCAAAAAAAGCGCACATGTATATAGCCTTGCGAGGCCTGGAACAAAGCCGTTTTCTCATCTCATAAAATGTCTCTAATAAACTAATATCCACTATTCGACGGCCCAGCTAGGTCAAAACAAGCATCACTATCTTCTGTTTCGCACCTGAATCTTTCGATCTGTTTGTCTGAGAGACAGCGTATTCGGTTGTACATACAGCAATTGTATGGAGCCCCTCCAATTTCTTATGTCACTGAACTAAACGTTGATTGTAGAAGGAATCCATGTTATCTCAGGTACTGTTTATGGACGGTAGTAACAAATAGCTGTCGTGTAAATGCTTGCTTGTTATCACTCGGCAAATCTGAGAACATGTGTTTACGAATATTTGCTTCAACCTATCATGAATACGCACACACACAACCGTAGTCGCCTATAACTGCAGCAACAATATTAATAGAGAGAGACAAATGAAGTGTATGCAAATCAGAATTTTCTGTCGCAATAAAGCAAAGATGAAAAGACTATCACAGATATCGAATGAAGGCTATATTTTAATCATTAACTGTATATTGCCGTAAATTCGTGGCAGGGCAGTTGGTTTTGCGATATGTGGTGGTTATTAATAAACTACAGCTGTTATAAAAACAAACACGGTATATGAAGCCATGTAAAATTGACAAATTGATGCACGCTGCTTCAGAGAAATGGGAAATTTCGATTGTTAAACCACCTTAAATTCATCATCGAGTATATCGTAATTTATAAAGGTTCCAAGTGTTTAATCTGTAGTTCTTTAACTGTTTTACATCACAAAGTGATTACCGCTACTGCAGACTGTGAGAACGCAATCTAAAGAACGATACAAATTTTCTGTATGGCCTAGTGTACTGATAGCGTCATATTGCGCCCTCCTTTACTCATACGGCGAACTCGTTCATACCAAAATTCCTCAGAAATGACCGGTTCGTGGAAGGTCATTCGGAGGTGTGCAAAACATAGGTGCCAATACTTCAAGAATTTACATATAACTTTTATATGAAAGGAAAAAAATGACCAATTGGAAACGTTGTATTGAAGCAAAGACAGACGTCACTACAATGTTTTTCTCACTCAAATTTCATCATTATTGAAAACCTAAGCATTTGAAGTGACTGGTTTTTTCGGCATTGGATTAGAATAATATTTCAATTAATCTTGACACCAATAGGTGTCACCGGATGTGATAAAAATGCTGTAATCACTTTTTTGTCATTAATCACAAAGATATGAACTGAAATCGAAGGACTGTACAAAGCCTAAACAGTAAAAGTTAGTGAGGTAGACTGTCAGTCATCCTGCGCTAATAGCTGTCTTATTTAGCATGGATATCAGGAACGGTACTTTGCAGTCTTTTCACCTTTTAAGCATTTTTGACACTTTAAAAGGAAAAAGTCGCCCATTTTTCATGATTTTTGTTTGATACAAGATGCTACTTACAGTATATTATTTGACATGTTGAAAGATGCTGAATAAATGGGTGACCATGTATACATGGGACCCCGATTATAGACAAATTAAATGAAACCATCGTGAAAATGAATAAATGGTAATGACCATTAATTCATTTTCGCGATGATTTTATGTTTTGTGTCTAAAAACCAAAACCAACAGGAAAGGAAGATTTACTGACCATATGTCATGTATTTTGCGTTACATAATTAAACTGGGTATGACCATATGCCTGCTAAAGACTCGCTCAAAGCTCTTACGTTTTTAGCTAACGTGTTCACACGTGGGCTAATGTAATAGCGATGTCTGTCTGTCTGTCCGTGTGTGTATTAGTGTGTGTGTGTCTGTCTGTCTGTCTGTCTGTCTGTCTGTCTGTTTACACGATAACTCAAAAACGAATGAACGGATTCAAGTCAGATTTAGTACACACCATATGCTACTTGCTACTTGCAAGAACTGATTAGATTTTGGTTAGTGTGGCTTGCATATTAATGAAGTTATGCAATATCATTTTTTCCGTACAATGGTTTCTCTATTGAGACGGTAATGACAGTTTAGACATATATCAAGAAATACAGAAACAAAATTTCATGAAACTTTTCGCAGATTACAATCTCAAAACATTATGATAATACTGTGAGTGTCATGTCAATTATCTTGTCAGTTGCATATTTAATGAACTTTTGTTATTAGTGACATAACTCTGAAATTCCTGCACCAAACTTGATGCTACGTGCAACAAATATTGATCTGATATTTATCTAATTACATTAAGAAGCATTGGGCAGTGTCAAGTTAAAAATAGCTCATTTGCATATTTTATGAAGTTTTATAATTAGTCATATAACTCCGCTATAACTGCACCAAATTTGATGAATTCTGCTGCAGATACTGATCTGACTGATGTCTAACTGTGGTGTAAAGCACTTAGTAGTGTCAAGTTAATTAAGGCTTCATTTGCATATTCGATGAATTTTGTAATTAGGTATATAACTCTGAAATTACGGTACCCAAGTCAGTGAAATCTGGTACAGATATTGATCTGATAAAAATCTAATTGTACTGACAAGCATTGGTAGTGTAAAGTTAACAAGTAGCTCATTTGCATATTTCATGAAGTTTTGTTATTAGTCATTTAACTCCGAAATGACTGCACCAAATGTGATGAAATCTACTGCAGATACTGATCTGACAGATATCTAATTGTGGTGTAAAGCATTTAGTTATGTGGAGTTAATTAAGGGTTCATTTCCATATTTAATGAACTTTGTAATTAGTGATATAACTCCAAAATTATAGCATTAAACTTGATTAAACTTGATACCGATATTGATTTGATAAATACTTAATTGTACTGAGAAGCATTGGGTGTGTCAAGTTAATAATTAGCTCATTTACATATTAAATGAAATTTTGTAATTAGTGATTTAACTCTGAGGGTACTGTGCGAAAGTTGATGAAATCTGCTACATATAATGATATAACAGATATCTGATTGTTCTTATTATACGCCTCACACGGATGTCGATTATATTGGTATGAATTTGGTTTATTGACAGGAATGTTGAAAAACATAATACAATAAATCCTCTTCAGAGATAGTTACAGTAGATCGTATACACGGCTAGTCTTATCAGAAGTATGTCTTCCACTCCACGTCGTGTGCTCAATTGAACTGCTGTCAGAATATACAATGTCTGTCTTTGTTCTTGTGTTTTGGTTAGTGATTATCCTGAGGTCTGCAAATGCTGCGTAACATCTCCTTGCTCGATGTCTTGTCACTTTATATGAGACAGCACAAAAGTACAATCGTTTTACACAACCTCATAACAGTCAAAAGTGTGTAGTAATTCATGTCATACTGTATTATTTCATGCGTCCAGTAGTGTCTGATAAATGCCAATACATGTCGAGTCATCAGCAGTCAATTTCAATGCTTGATAACTAAGTTCGTAATTTTGTCAAACTCAAAGTCATTCCTTCCATTTAGGGGTCACATAAGTAGGTGAAGTTGTTCTGTTTAGTAATTTCTAAAATTTTCTAGTCTGTTTATTAATGAACCTGTTGTAAGACACGTGAGCAGATTCAGTTCATATCTGGTTCTTTCTGTTTTGTATGATGGACTTTGACCTTGTGACAAAGGCATCATGAACAGCTGAAAACCAATAGCCTGTTAGTACAGTGATCGAAGCCAGGGGGTGTTACCCTCTAAAATTAGTCCAAACTATAAAGGCAGAAGGCAGGTTCTTAGGATTCTAGTGTCACTTTCGCACAGTGATGATGCGACCTTTATTTGATAATCTAACCTTTCCGTAAATTTGTAACGTTTTTCGCCGGGTATTCTTTTCAGGGTATAACTCGATATCTTCATTGACTCTTCAGAATCCTATGATGATAGAAAGGCCCACGCGAACTTCCTACTTATTTTTTTGTTACTCGACACTATGTAGTTCATGGATATAAAAATACCCCTATACCCCATCAAATTACCCAGAAGTTAATAATTCTAGATCTACATTGCATTGCAAAGAAAAGTTTCAGTAGAACGTATAGCAAAAGACATGACCAAGGACCACGACTTTCCTGTTTATGAAGAGTGTGCTCTAAAATCACGCTAATTAATTATTCTATGTAAGCCCGACTCGCTTCAAAACCTTTCTTGTACATATAACCGTCGATATTCACTCTTCTTAACCATCCAAACACAGCCTATTCATAAATACCGCTGCTTCTCTAATTTCCCAACATGACTCTCCAGAATCCGTGTTTTTTTATATCGTTTAATTTCGGCCAAGAATCTGGGTAGTTAGTCGGTACATTCGCCTGACCGGTGACCTCTGAAACTCTAACAGGTCATCCATTCGCAAACGCTTTGTTCAGAACATGTCTGTGGTAATGTTTGTGTCTTTTTCTAGAAAGGTGCGAAGACAGAAAAACAACACTGCCAACTACATCGGAAATATTCAGCGGATTCACGATGATGAGACGAACGCAACAGCCGTGTTAGGCAAACAAGCAGGTAACTTGTCACAGTAAATTAACACCTATTTTGATGTCAGAATATCTTGTAGACTTTTCACCAGCGCCAAAAATTCTCTCTTTGTTTTCCCCCGTGACTTATATATAAATGTGTGTTTCTTCCGAGGGACCAATACTCTATGTGTACTTCACAACACACTCTCTCTCTCTCTCTCTCTCTCTCTCTCTCTCTCTCTCT
>LD347744.1:181356-191490 GCA_001465055.1 Ptychodera flava
TGAAAGTTCGAGCTACAGAGACCTTTTTCTGCTTGATAAGGTTCTGGATAAATTCTGCCTCGTATGAGAACAGAAATAAGTCGGCAAGTAAGGGAGCACAGTTAGTACCCAAAGGAATTCCTATACACTGTTGGAAAATGTACCCTCCAAATTCAACAAATATGTTGTCAATGAGGAAATCAAGCATACAGATAATGTCTTTCTCGGTATAAAACACTTTAGCGTTAGTAATATGTTTCACAAAATATGTAGCATTATACCCTAATACCACATATTTGTAACGGCGTGAACCGTTTTTGTGGAAAAATGCTTGGTTGATGATGTTTTTCAAGCGTTCTTTCAATTTATCATGTGGTATTGTGGTATACAATGCGGAAAAATCGAAAGTTTTAATAGATGTTATTTTCGAAACAGATCTTGATTTCAAATTTTCCAAGAGTTCCTTCGAATTTTTTAATATCAACATTTGATGTATACCACTCCGAGAAAAGACAACATCACAGTATGCTTGAAGTCCCCGTTTAACAGTACAAAGAACAGAAGTCAGTATCTTCGATAACTCTGTTGTGAACATTTTGAAGATCCTGCGATAAACCTAGCTTTGTAAGGTGTTTTGTGGAGCTTTGGTATTCAGTATAAGCTAGGAAACTTATTATGGTCATGCTTTGTTGTAATATTAAAATTATCCATGAATGACTTATGATTTGCCAAAATTTCAGATTTGTTGAACATTGATTGTCTGTAAGTGGAGTTGGTGGAGGTCTTAGTTACACCAAGTTCGTCTATAAGACATTCAAAATAATAGTTCTTACAGACAAATACAATGTTATTGGCAGCTTTATCGGCAGGGACGACAAATTATTTGTCATTGATATCATTCAAACACTTAACAGCATCAGGATCTTTAAATACAGAATAGGGTCTTCTCCAAACATGTGATCTTAGTCGACCAATACGGCCACGCACTATTTTCCTCACAGATTTGACCAATTCTGACAGTGTGTCCAGCTCTACATCCTCCCTCTAAGCCCATTTCCTGGCATATTCTTCAACAGAGTCCATAATGATCTTAAAATTATGGTTCCAGTTGATCCTGCGAGGTTCTCTGAACTTGGGTCCACAAGATAATATCTTACGAAGGTGGTGATGTTCAACCAAGTTCAGATCACCAGTGATGACATGGCCAACTGGAGTATATTTGAAGGGAGATGTAGAGCAGTCACAGGATGCTGTTGTTTGAAGGGATTCATCAATTTTTAAGTGCCGCAATGGCTTATTGTAATTGGATATTTTATTGGAGATTGTGTTGGTGTACCGATATGACAGAATAGGCACAGACTGGTTCTTACAGTATACAGGTATAGTTGATGTAACCTTTTTGTTGTGAAGAATATTGCTGATATTAAGTCAAAAATTAAGTCAAAGCCTTGTTTTAAAATACAATGTCTTACTCAAGTTACATCACCTTTATAAGACTTATAGCGGAGATCATTTGCCTTCCTGTCTCTAATGTTTATTAAGAAAAAAAGCACTATCTAAACTCTCTTGAGTCTGAGTAAATGATGTTAAACTACCAACAAGGTATCTGTAATACTATAACTTCACAAAGTTTTATGCGTGTATTACATTAAGCAGCTGATAAAATTCATTGGCGAATTTGAAATATTTTAGATCCGTTTGACATCTGATATTTTGCAAACAAAGGGCACCTTGTCCAAATGTATGTATGTATGTATGTATGTATGTATGTATGTATGTATGTATGTATGTATGTATGTATGTATGTATGTATGTATGTATGTATGTATGTATGTATGTATGTACGTACGTACGTACGTATGTATGTATGTATGTATGTATGTATTTATGTATGTATCTATGTATCTATGTATCTATGTATGTATGTATGTTCCTGTCTCTGTCTGTCTGCCTGTGTCTGTCAATCTATCTATCTATCTATCTATCTATCTATCTATCTATCTATCTATCTATCTATCTATCTATCTATCTATCTATCTATCTATCTATCTATCTATCTATCTATCTAAATATCTAACTATCTAACTATCTATCTATCTATCTATCTATCTATCTATATATCTATACGCAAACACGGACTCCTGCGTGCGAGTATTTACTCTCAAAATTACACACATGGATATACAAAAAATTTATTCGTCGTGATGTGTTAGATTTGGCAGGATCTTTGATGTCATCTTTTCAGTGTAGTTTAGGAAAAGGCGGAAAGAAATATATTTTAGCGACCACAATGACGACATAAATTTGTCCATGAATCCTCGTAAACACAAGGCAGGGCAACGCAAATGAAATGAATATACTGTTAATTATGACATTTATCTGGCATTTTACGTAATTTGAACGTGGGCTTTCTGTTACAGAAGTTGAAATACTTTTAAAGTAAAATCAACAAGATTTCATAATATAACCTTACCATCAATGTGAAAAATGAGCCACAGGCTGACAACATGTGCCACACATCATGATCATCGTAGAAATCAAACAGCAGGCACTCATGATTTCCTTCACGCGATTCTGCTGGGGTTTTCTGCAGAAATGAAAAAAAATGATTGACTGCAAAGATCTTGGTGCAGAAACAAGCACATATACACGAAATATAGAATAAATGTTATGGTGATAAGAAACAGCACAAGCATGCTGCGCACATACAAACAGGCTAGAACGCAAGTGTAACTGCAAGCCAGGTTATCGATTACAGGGTGAGAATTATGCTACGATGTACTACAGGACATCTTATTGTTATTGCTAAGTGCAGTCCAAAAAGACATATTAACATTCTTCCACTTTGCCTAAGCCTGTTTTGGAGCTAATGAAATGGCCAATTTTATTCCAAAAATTACCACGATGCATCTCTCTCAAACAACGGTGGAAGTTACATTCACTCTGGAAGAGGACTTTTCCTTTTCAGCGCTTAGCAGGCAAACTAAACGCGTTCGACAACGAGTTCAATAGAGTATTCTAAAATCGCAATACTTTGGCCTTAACTTGTGAACGTCTACGTGTATCATGATGACACTTTTCATAAAATACGGAAAATGACGTCTTCGTACATCCTACACCTTGTCTTGGCAATCCGTGGCTTGGACAATACCTCTACTGTACGATGTAATGAGACGTAATCCGCGTTTTTTTTTAAATAATCTTATTTTGCTTTTGTGGCAAGGGAAATGGTTATATGAATGGATCAAATGCCAATGGATAGAAATTTCATGACAATATTTTTTTGAGTGTCATGAATCAACTCCTTCAAAGACCATTCATGTGATAATTCCGTTGGTGAAATTGGTCATAGTTTAAAGCCAATTCTCGCTGCCTTAACTAGCTTTTGTCTTGTGCTGTGAGGGGGTTACGGAATAACTACATGATATTGAAATTTATTGTGGATAAAGAGTCGACATCTCAACACAGCAAGAGTTTGAGGTAGACTCGTTCCTTGCCCACAGGGGGCGCTTTTCTCCACTATATTGTAGTCCTCTTGGACAAAATCGCCCTTAAAGTACCGAGAATTGCTACGTAACTTTTGTGTAATTTAGGGAGCTGATGTAATTTTCATCTGTGGAATCATTGTAGAGTGACTAATTACTCACCGGATAACTTGGCCTGCTGCATTCCCGTAGCACCTGAAATGACTCTTTCAACCTGCCAGTGTAAAGAGGTGGAAGGGGTATCCCATGTTTGCGCATGTGCTCACTGAGTACGATATTCAACACAAACGGCTCATTTGACATCAGATGTAAGTTCTTAGGGAAGATGTTCTCTTTTGTGGTCAGAAAAACAAGGCTCACACATTGTATTTCATTATATTTGTTGTTCCTCAATTTTTCATTGACAACTTGTACATCTTTCTAACATATTAATATTGAGAGAATAATACATTGGTTTTAAATAATACATTGGTTTTAACACTTGTTTATTGACTCCTGTCTTGTGTTTTAAGTTTTCACAATTTACATAAGTAAAATAGTCCCTTTTAGATAGTGCCTATGCCATTGAGATATTGCAACAGAAACCCTGAAATGTTTTTTGAGGGTAAGAAAAGGGAAGGAAAACATTGAGTGTACTGAGGTGTAAAGTAGACCTATGTAGTGCATGCTTATATCATAAGTGCTAGGGAAAAACAAGAATTGCTTGTGGTAAAAACATTTGCGCCACCTATGGCGGCGCGCCTGCAAAGAATACATGTGAATGAGGTTTCCAAATTTTGCTTATTTCTTGTGCATTGTGACAATTTCTCTTTTCTGTCTGTTATTACATTTTTTTCTCAGGCCATGACAGGATCAATGTTTTTCCTTCTCTCTCACCTGGTGACAATTTGTTTTTACTCAAAATCATCCATACCCCCACCAGAAATCGAATGGTTCTCCCCTTAGTATCTCCAATCCAGTTCGGCGTCTGTACAAGCACAGTGACTCCCTCCACGGAATCATACACAAAACGCAAACAACCAAGATATGAACGATGAGTGGATATGCTCTCCCATTATTACATCTCTTGGTTCAAATTGGTAAGGTTTGATTTCAGTCGGGAAAAGTAATACTCAATGTCAGAAATATCGTTGTCCGAACTCTCCATAGTCGTCTTACGAACGCGCTGCTGTACTCCTTCAGCTGCAGGCTCCGATCGTCTGTATCGCCGATGACGTCATGCACGCTCCTCCCATGAGCCCTTTCGCGCCCATGGAATTCCGAGCTAATTTTCATAAATGTCGTCTACTTCAACTTCGCCGTAGTCGTCACCGCGTGAAATTATATTGCAAATTTAAGCTGCATTATTCAAGGGTTCTATCAAAAGGGATAAAAGACGAAATTCGCTGGACTTAGATTTCCCTTTAAGGATTCTCAGGAAAGGAATGAGACAGATGACAAGTAACACAATGTTTAACTTGAAATAAAATATATTATTTCTCATATAAATAACTTCTCCAACTTTTCTCAACCAGAGTAATACACAGAATACTCTATCACTGCAATTTCATATATGTCACACCGATGTTTGTCAATACACAATAACATTCAGTACTTTTCTAAACTTTTGCTTCAAAATACACTGGCTAATCCAAGCAACCCTTAGCTTAAATGTACACTCGGTATTCTTTTAAACTCTGATTCAAAACACATTGAATCTGATAAATACTTAACCTGAAATGTACACTCAGAACTCATCTGTACATAGATTCAAACTACAATGAATGAATTTTATCAATACTTGGTCTGACGTGTACACTTAGTACTCATCTGAATACAGATTCAAAAACAAAGAGTGAATCTAATCAATACTTGACATAAAATATGTTTCTAGATGCTCAAGCCATATATTAATCTCTGACCGCTCTTTGTTTCACTTTCAAAATAAACTTTCAAAAGTAAAGCATCCAAAATTATAATCAGCTGTTCAATAATGACCTAGAGAAAATTAAATTAACCCAGAAAACATATAATAATGCTCAATACTTAATTAGAAATAAATAAAGAACTTAATATATAGATCAATTTGTTGTTTCCAATTTACATGATCGTAGAATATCTGCCAAACAGCTCAACATGTGTGGTTTGAAAATTGTGATGTGTATCACGTTTGATAAAACTCAATTTGAGATTCAATAGTATCTATAAGGTATACAATAAATGGATCATACAATAAGGTTTACACTCAGTAACAGTAAATGTTAATAAATTACTCTATATCTGACTCAGTTACATCTCAAGCATGTCACGTCTTGACAATCAGTTACAGTAAATATTAATATATCTGACTGATTTTTTTCTTAAGCATGTCACGTCTTGACACTCAGTAACAGTAAATATTAATAAATTACTCTATATAGCTGACTGAGTTGCTTCTCAAGCATGTCACGTCTTGACTCTTGACCTAGAAGTATAAACAGTTCTTGAACAGAAGACGAATTAAGGCACACCTCAATCCACGCTGAAAATGTTTGCTCTGGATACTAGTCCTCAATAATAAAAGTACTGCAAAACTGAGACAAGTCCTCCCTTTCTCTCAATAGACACACACTAATGTTCGCGTACCAGTCCAGAAATTCCAACAATCTCTCGATATTAAATTTCGAGGTAAACGACTCGCAATATTGAGTCGCCCTCAACAGCAATACAAGCTTTACGATGATAAATTACGAAGTGTCAGCTCACTATCAAACATCAGATCCGCCATCGTAGTTTTCACCATGGGCGCAGCCATCTCGTGAATAAATTACAAACTTTGTTTACACACGATGATACCCGATTCGGTCGGCACGGTCGGCAAATGCTAGAAAATTCACTTCACGAAGTTCGCAAAGATACCGTGATTTCAACTAGGAGTCCAAAATGTCAATAAAACAGTAAAGTTCACTGTGAAACTTCACTGCGTGGCTCTCTTGTATGTCAAAGGCACGGATTGCAAACTCCAATCTCTCTTTTGGTGTCGCTTTCATCGAAAACATCGCCTCATTAACGTAGGTCACTGACGTGATGTTCACTCAAAGGTGGCCATTCTCCAACCCCAAAACATTTATACTGTTGCGCAACACTGATGTAATACACTTGCCGAATTACATGATGTTTCCATGATGAAACGATACTTTCAATATGTTTATCTAACATTGCAAAATAATTTGCGAGTTGAATAGCTGTATCAATAAGAGTCAAAAAACAAACTAATGCCAAAAACAAATTAATTCAAAGTTATTGAACCACTCATCATTGTGCCAGGCGTTCAATTTCTCAAACAACATCACATGACCTTATGTACAACGCCCTCTATGGCCAAAATCTGATATTCTACCAATATCGTTTTGTTACATACATACATACATACATACATCCATCCATCCATCCATCCATCCATCCATCCATCCATCCATCCATCCATCACGTTGGTATCTTCTACCAACATTACACAAAGCGCCACAAACAGACACCGACTATAAGCGATGCTCAAGTCCAACGTGTCGCATATCGGAATTCCCAGACCATTTCCTCAAACAAATCGTGAAAAATAGCGTCAATGATGAAACTGTGCTCCTCGTGCATTTAGCGGCAGGAATGCAAGGAGAGGGGTTTGGGGAATGTTGCTGAGATAGATTCAAAGAAAGGGTTGAAATGTGAAACTAATAAAACCTATTGTTTTTTTAGCAGTGAACGTCAAGCTTGGTAAATATGCCATCTCGTACATGAAGGCAAAAAAACATAATTTTCATATATCCACCAAACTTGGAATTTGTATAGATCAACATAGATCATCCATATTGATTTATCTACAAGATTTGGTATGTTCCTTGCTACAAAATTCTGACCCGATTGAATTATGACAGGAAAACATGCAAGCATGACTGGACAATGTGGACTGTGTATTGCATGCACTACATCTGCCATGATGATGGATTGCCAGACGACTACGCTGCATCAAAGAACTGTAGTTTAAAACGAAAATATAATTCTAAACAAACTTTCCTCGTGTCATTGATAGCCTTGATTTTCTTTGGATATTGAATGGACACATTTATTAAAGACGTCACTTTAGCTTGTCATTGATGGTAAAATGATTTTTTGCAGAAGCTTGATCGGTCCAGCCAAGTACACATGCTTACTCATAACAGCTGGACCGCGATGATCACAACATTGTTCTGTGATATCCAGATACAAAATTAAAATATTGATTAATATGTTGTATTGACTATAAAGTTCCAAATGTTTCTTTGGATGTTGAAACATGTTAGCATAGTGTGTCACAAATCAACACACCAAACAGCGATATTCGTGTAAGAACCTGCTTGATTTCCATGGACTTTCTGGTCGCCCATCACACTGGTATGCCTGTTTCCCCTCTGGCTTCCGAAAATACTTAGTAAATTTACAAATTCAGTCTCAAAAGCTTAAGTAAATTTCTAAATTTGTTAGTAAACTGGGAATTTGCAAAGTGAGACACTGTACAAGCAAAAAGCAACATCTATTTTATATAGACTACACTGAATGATGGTACAAACACAAATTAATACTTCATTCAACAACACCTTTATTGTCATCCTTCGATCAAATCTCAGGTTCAAACAGAGCTTCTACACGTTTCAGACAAATCTACAAATGTGCACTGTTTCTAGCTGAAGCAAGACAGCAGTTGCCATTCTCCTTCATCTGAGCATGTTTCAACACTAACTGTTGTATTTTGCGATAGAGGTGCAACCTATATAATCATGTCCTTGCACCATTCATACATCATGACATGTCGTTCTCTGTCATGCTAATGCCACATTAGAGTTATCTGAAAGAGAAATTAAATCTGATTTTAGCAAACAATATAACATGAAAAGTAGACATGACATGTCAAAATAATCTTTATCAATTCAGGTCAACAGTCTTGAAAATATGAGACACAGAAATACAAACGCAAAGCTTGTAGAGATGAATTAGCAAACTCATTAAAGTTATTCGTTGTAGAAAGTGCCAGTCTTGTCCCACACTCTCACGAACATTCAGAAGTAATAAGTGAACATTTACAGTGGTCATAAACAGTGATAAGTAGTAATATGCTAAGCCGAAAAACACTGTATTTACTATTACTAAATATGGATGACTGCAGAATTTTCATATGAATTCAATGACATCGCCAAATTATGGTACAAATTGTAAATAAAATTTTGATTGACTTGGTTAGAAATGATTGCGTGTTCCTATCATACTTTGATTTACAATGCACTTTCAATACTATATAGTGTCACTTGCATCACATGAAATACCTCTCAGTAGTCGTGTTAGTTCAACCATGGTGTTCACGTGACACAGTCTCATAACATAGCTTACTAAATGTATATATCCCCGATACCTTTGATGAGTGACCTATTTGAGCCGCTTGATTTTCAAAGTCGCTGCTGACATGTACAGTATGCATATAGGTACAACTTTGTGTACTGACCTTCAATGTTCAGTCCCGTTTCTGTATCCTCTTAGGGCTTCTTTGTGTCTGTTATCTTGTTTTCTAAGCTATCTGCTTTCTTTCCACTCTCGTCTTACTTGGTATACACAGTTGTAGTCCGTCTACGTTTGGAAAATTCCAACAGAAAATGGCCAGCCGATCCTTATGTAATTGCATGCTTGATAAAACTTACTGAGGAATAGTAGTTTTGTTTGGGCATTTTCTATTGGCCAAAATACTTCAAGAAATCCACTCCTGGCCATTCAAATTTGATGTTACGAAACAATGGCAATTTTCTATCGTGGCTGAGTCTAGGGGGTCTTACATGGCTCATATACTGTAAGTTTGTCCGAAAACTGAAGTCGTCCGAAAACTGTCACACTGAGTGTAGTATTTTGACAGCCGTACCGCGGCTACTTACTAAATATCTGTTGAAAAGGAGTGCTAAATATCGTTGTTTTTCAGGTCAACAAGTGATTGAAAAAAACAAAACAATGTGTCACGAAATAGTAAAGCAACAACTGATAAATAAGTAACTTTTCTCAAGAGTAACTTGAAACGCCTCGCCTGAAAGAAAATTTCATCCCGTTCACAGAAACTGACTGCGTTTTCGAGCGCTACAGCTATGAATGATAGGTCCGGGGAATCCCCGCGAAAATAGCTCACACTCGTCCAAAACATTGATTCAGCTTGTCAAAAATATTTTTCTTTTGTAGATAAATAATTACATTTCTTATTTTTTTATTTCGTTTGTTAATTAAAAGTCATTTTGATGTTTTTAGATGCTTTAAAAAAATTCAAAACCCGCTAAAACGCGACTATTTGGCCAAAATTCAAACGAAAAACACAAAAACCACGCTCGAATCACGGGCTATTTCTGTATGAATACTCTCAGTCTCTTTACACTTCATTATACTCTAAGGCCAAAGTAAGTAAATTCTTTGTTTTGCGTCCGCGCGCGCCTAGGTTTTTGGAGATTTTAAGGAAAACAAACACAAACGTTCCTTTCAAAATTTCGCCGTTGATGGCGCTATTTTGTCGCAAAAACAGGTCGTGGCTTTTTACTTTGCGGCGAAACACTCCTTAACGGCAGTCGGATTTCACTAATGGACCATGCGGTGGACGTAAAACGGTACTCTCTACACGTTTACCCCTGTTGATACTCGCCGCCTCACAATCATTCTC
>LD347745.1:9074-25151 GCA_001465055.1 Ptychodera flava
GCTGATTTTCCAAGGAGTACTCAAGATTTTCACTCCAGCAGCGAACTTTGACTTCTATTGATATGCTAATAAGGATCTGACCGAACGAGCGACGTCTGTAAGCCTTACCTGGGCTTGAAGCAGAGTCATGGTGTTAAGTTTTTCTTGGACTTTCATTAGACTATTCCTCGATGCCATTATTTCGTCTTCTTCTCTGTTTCGACTGTCAATAATGTATTCCTTAGTTCCTCAATCTTGTCTTCTTGAGCTGCAATGGATTCATCAGCTGATACTTATTGTGCCGTTAAATTTTTGGTCCTGCCATCCTTCATCTGGTCCATCCTAGGGTCAGCTCCACCATGAGAACAAACTCATCACACACGCATTTCCCTTTCATAATGACTGACATTCTTTTTTTAATACAAACCACGGTTTGTCATTACACATGGCATGAAGCAGGTACATTTTATCTCTTGTACAAATTACATACAACAAGCATGTCAGCTTGACGGATAAAGATATATAGAAAAAAGTAAGTTAATGGCAATAATTAAAAATGTACATTTGACACATTTTCTGTTGCTTCATGCTTTCATTTGGACTTTCTTTTCCATGTTATAAACAAAACCTTTGAATCATTCATTTTATGTTTTCTGTAGATGTTTCGTATGAGTACCTGTATGATCAAACCGATATGTGTCTTTTTGTAAAGTTACACGTGCCAATATATATGGATCGTTTGAATTGCGATGTATGGTCTCAAAACGGGGGGGAGGGGACTTCTTCAAAATGACTAAAAATATCCATGCATCAATGTGATTTCTGAAAAGATGATAAAATTCCGTAACCAACGAGTTACTTGGTACATGAGTGTAACCATTCTCCTTACTTTGGTGGCGTAAACGGAAAGATGAAAACTTTTGTCGTAGATATTTTATTGGGCTGTTTCATACCTTCCTGATGCCCTCTATTTCGTTAGTCTGTTGGACATTGTCCTGCAAATGAACGCCAGTGAGCACGACAGAAGTCAATTGTGATCGTTGGCTTCGTTGCCCGTTGCACCCTTAACGCACACAACGAGGAGAATACTGGTACATCAGAACGAGGCACCAGTTTCATCCGGCCCCGCCTTACCCGTTATTTCTTGGCTTTCCTCTCGCCCTTCTTCCTATAATAATGTTGATGATCAGTGTACAGCCTTTCATTCCTCTAATATATTGTGTTATGTTGACAATAGAATGGACAGAAATGAACCGTTCTCTATGACAGTGGACTTCTTCCCTATCTATTACACTGTGTTTCAGAAGGTTTTAGAACTTCTTCTGTGTTCGTGGGCGTAACTCTAAAAAGGGCATAAGAGACAGGTGCAGCCAACAGAGCTATTCATCGAAAAAGCTATTCCAGGAGCAATTTTTGAGGGCAGGGGAAATTTTAATTTTGCTAGGCTAAGGGCAGGGGACATGTTTTTAGGTGGTAGGGGAGCAAATTTTAGTTTTTTTTGTAGGGCAGAACGGATTTCGGTTGATTGTCCTTGGGACAGGACGTGGCGAAAAAAAATTTTGAGAGGAATTGTTTCCAGGGCAGGGGAAATTGGCAAGTTTTTTTCGCCACAGGGCGAGGGAGCTTCAAAAATTCACAGTGGGGAGGGGAAACAGGCAAAAATAAGTGGGGAGTGGGTAAAAATGAAGTTTGAGTGTGGGAGGGTAAGTCGAAAAATTTTCTGTGGGAGGGCAAATTATGAACAGCTAATTAATAACCCTCTTGACTTAAAATGAGTCAGTTCACATTATTTGTCATGCACAATATATCTTATCATAGTAATGACCTTTTTAAACGTGCATTGTTGGTTGGCTGCACCTGTAAGAGAAATTGATTTTTCCAGAAGCTTATTTGACTTGGTGAGACCTGAAAACCATTGTTTATAATGTATTGGTACGTAACAGAAAAAAAAAAAGCTTTATCGAAGTGGAATTCACAAAATTGTAATTTTTGACCGAACGCCAGGCTTTTTTTAATATCTCCTGCTGAAAATGAACAAAAGCACGCTCTCACACTTTCCACCACATACACTAAAACATCTCCAAATAAAACCGATAACACAATCGGAAACAAAGCAGCTATCGATTTACTGATAAAACAAAGCTGCATTTAAAGAAACTGTACATTTTCAAATTTTTACCGAAAAATGTCTCACTCCATTCATGAAAATGGCCTCTTCCATTTACTGATAAAACAAAGCTGAAAATGGCCTCTTCCATTGACCTGGGTACCGACTGCTTCTTGGCAGATAAGCAAAAAGAACTAACAGTGGCTTGCTCGAGGACACAACGTTGCAGCCATATCCAAAGAAGTGCCTAACTCGTTACACATGACGGGGTACTCTTGCCACTGCAATGAAATAAACTATTTTTGCACTTAATGTATAGAGAGTAATAGTCCAAAATCATAAACCTTTATAATGTTTCCTACACATCGATTTCAATACTGTGGACTAGAAAAAAAACAAAGTCTAGGATACTTTTCATTCATATTCCCATTTTGATTCCTCACGAAGGGTTTGTGTATCTGCTTCCTGAATGCAAATACTATGGCTGTTGTCTAATGACACAAAGTAGGAATTATGGACAAGCGCGAGGTCTTTGTTTAAACCTTGATCCCGTGTTGTCTCACCTGCCAGGAATGCAATTTCCATTCTTCTGATACATTGTGTTCTAGGACTAGCCTTTTAGATTTGCCAAGTAATACAAACATTTGTATTCATAGAATAGAGGAATGACGTCAGGGAATACATTTGAATGATCTCTATGTTCAAAATTTATTTTATTAAACTGAAATAAGGTATTTCGAGTTGGTGGTCATTATTGCCAGTGAAAATCAAGTGACCCCACTTCTTTGTTCCGTGTGAAAAAAGCACAATAAGTCTGTGCGGTTGTCCATTTCCAAGTGACTCCTGAATAGCAATTAAACGCACAGTAAGGTTACTATGCCGGGTGCATTGACCGTCCAAGGTCACTAGGGGGTTTGCCTCTCTAAGGGCCTGGACAAAATTAACAAGGGGAGGGCTGGTGCGGTTTTTAAAACAAAAGGATGCATGAAAAGTATCAACCCTCCCTTGATTGGTTGCACAAAAATGCTGACCCTACCCCTCTCCTTCACAAAAAAATGACATCTCCCCCTCGTATCAAATGATTTGATTTTAATAAGAATGTTTGCAGACGACGTCATCGTTTTCTTAATAATATGCCAAAACAATTTTGATGAGATGTTTGGAAAATTACTTATGCGAGAATGATTAAAGCACAACTTAATAGACTACTCAAAATGTTACGACGAACACTAGGAAACGCATTAATGACTTACCATAGAAGCTGAAACAACTGCAAGGCGTGCAACACCGACTAAATTTGCCCGAATTTCAAGCAGCAGCAGTGTCCAATGATGAGCCAGGCCCGTGCAGCTTTAATTAGTAAACAAAATTCAGCTGTAATCATTTACGTCCACATACCGAGCCTGATAATCTTTCCAGCTCTCAAGATCCTCTTATTTTCCTTGTCTACACAATCTGTATTGTCGTCAGTCGTCACATCGTAGACAAAACAATTTACATCAGCGCCTTGCACATCCATTGTAGTATTGCTGGATACAAGTGTAATGTGTTGACAATCCAACTGTTAGGCACTGCAATGGAAGGGAAATAGAAATAGAAGGGAAACGAGATTTTAGTCTATTTATAAGATACTAATACATCCAAACATGCAGCATATACGATGTAAACAAAAAAAAAAAGGAAATGAAACACAAACAAGTTACACCAATGTTAGGGCTACATGAACGTATAAGATGGTAGCGAAGATGATGAAGAAGAGGACAGGCTTGAAGGAGAATGAGATAGAGAAGGGGAGAAGGAAGATGGTGATGATGTAAGTGAATATGGTGACGATGGTGACAGTTACAGCCGGGAAAATCTTGCAGAAATTGATGGCGATGGTCATGTTGTTGACGATAGCAGTGGCACAGTGATGAAGACTGATTCAGTACTGTTTTCATTCTCTTGTTTGTGTAAAATTGACGAAGACTGATTTTGCACTTTGTGTTTTGCTTTTTGTTGATTCATTCTGAACTTAGTAATTTGAGGTTTTCAGTAATTGCCGTAGCAGTGATAAAAACTTTTTCAGTTATTTTGTTTACTAAGCCATATCCTTTATGTTATCCATATGGTATCAAAATACAGCACATGTGTTTAGTACAGTACGAAGCAAGGAATCACAAAAAGGTTGTTTTATGGGTACAGAGCAAATTTTAAAATTATGTATAATTTTATAATTTTATAGTGTTTATAAAAGATGTCTTATACTTTTAAAAGTTGTGCAAATGTTGTATGTTTTTGAAACTTTATGATGTATTTAAGAGTCCAAATACAGTCAAAACTATAGTTATTATCCTTGTGGATATTTCATAATTTCATCACACTCTTCAAGTCCTTTCTATTATGCATTCACATTACATCTTCACCATGTCATTGCACAAAGATTGCTGACCGTTCTCCAGATTCCAGCACGAAATGAAATTGTCCCCCCTCAAACTGTTGCATGACTCACCCCTAACCCCATCAGCCCCTCCCTCGTTAATTCTGTCAAGTTCCTTATCAATGCGCTGTATATATTGATTGACATCTAAGTCTAACTGCTCGGGGGTCAGGCAAGCATAATGTACGATAGGGGGAGTACGCGCGTCGGGGAGTCATGTCACCTGGTTGCAAAATGTGTCATGTGGTTGGTGACCAGATTTGGTTATGTATTGGGATGTCAAAGGTTGTAATGTGCTGGTTACATTCGAGTCTCCTTATTGGATGGAACTTTAGCAAGCCGTAAGAGTGTTTCAAGTCAGGTCAAATTCGCCAGGTCACAATTCCCCAAGGTGAACTTAGCACGTACATGCATCGTGCTAAATCACGGAGGGTTTGTACGAGGTGCTGGAGGTGCCGCGTCAATGTACTGCCCTCCAGGGAACCAATAAGGTTTTGTTCACACTCACCTTGAAGGTAATCACCTCTGTCACAGCCTGTATTTGGTGTACCTTTGAAAGATGACCATAAATCACGCTCGCTAGTGCCAAGATGTCGACTGCCGCCATGAGGTACTTGTTGTGTCGGGCTGTCTTGATTCTGGTTTGTTGCGCTAATACTCCCATCACTTTAGCACAGTTTGCAACTCCGTACAACCCACCAAAAGTATGGTGGACGAAGCGAATAACTCCGGATTTCTTCACAGTGGGAAGATTATCTGAACGACAAATCAAATATGCTGCAGAAGCAGGCTTTAAATCTATCGTGTCTGTCTTTGATACCAACGCCCCGGCCTGGATTGGTCATGAATATTTGCCAAGCACCAGTGAAATTCAACAGATGGCGAATGACTTAGTCAAAGTTCGATTTCATGTTCTAGATGTCGTTGATGATAAATTGGATTTGAAAAGTATAGATGAATTCGCAAACGTTGAAGAAGGTCTTCCAAAACCAGTTCTCGTGTTCTGCAATGACACATACACGTCAACATTCATTGTTCTTTTACATCTCGCCCGATCAAAGAAATTGGCGCCAAAAGATGGAGAGCAGTCGAAGGAATTTTACCGAATTGGCAACGCCATGGGTCATCAGTTCGACAGTGATGCAAGCGTGGTACATTTAGTATCCACGGCAACTGGAGAATCACCTGTTTCCATCGTAACCAAGTCACCCGGTGAGCTTGCCAAGTGGCGGGAGTACTGGCCGGCCAAGTTCGTGTCACCGACATTCTTCGATGCCGGACAGGTTTGGAGAAGTCACATTCCTATGATCAAATCAGCCGGATTTGATGCTGTCATCAACATGAGGCAAGGGAAGACATCCATCATTTCTGGACAACCTTCACAGGAAGAGGTGACTCTTCTCAACATCCCAGCTGGGACGCAGCCGTACTTTAAAGGGAACCGGTAGTTCATCCTTAGATTACTAGAAACACGCATAGATCCGAATAAATCGAAGGGCTACATTTCTCCAAACTCTCCCTTGAATGTTGAACTTCAAAACGAAAACGAATTTGGTGACGAAGTTGGCTACAACGAAGAGTTGGAAAGACAAGCATTCAGAGAAGCTGGCACCCCATATTATCACATTCCAGCGCGTAAGTTGAGCTACTTATTGATTTACTTATTTATTTATTTATTTTATTTTGCAAAAAATAATACAAAAATTAACCAACAAAACAACAATATCGTGCTTGGATTACAAAGGGAAGTCTAAAGACTTATTTCGACTATGATCAAATTTCGTGCGAGTGCCTTTTAACCTTTATTTAAAATTGTAATTGAAAACTGTATTCCTGATTTTACTTGTTTAAAACTATTCCACACCTGCGAAGCTGAGTACTGAAAAAATGATTGAAATAATTTGACTCCACCTGGGATAAAAACAGAACTATTGCCAAGCCCTGTGTTATGATTGTTTACATTTTGTCTCGTGACAACATTAGATGGCAAGAGAAGACGAAGCTTGCTCTCTCACTATTTTATGCATTAGATTCGGTTTGACATATGCCAGTCTCCACATAAAGTCAACCTAATTTTTCAAAGTAAACAGGTCCAATATGTTCCCTGCGGTACATTTTATATTGTGTAGTTTGTAGTCTCTGTTTACTAACAACCTTAAAACCTTGATACCAGTAGGCACAGGCGTAATGAAAAAGACAAGTAATAAGGCCATTTGAGAATAGTTTGTTAATACGCACATTCCTGTCCAAAACCTAACGTTTACGAATCAAAAACTTTAAATGGACGTTTGCCTTCTGAATTACCTTTCTGGCCATACTTTCTCCCAATAATCTCTGATCAAAACCTGCACCAAAATAGTCAACGGTGTCATTGGCGACTGCATTGGCATTATAGATTATTTCCAGCCTAGACTGCCTTTTAGGAAATGACTTGAGCAGAACAAAATTGATGCCGTTTTCTCAAGATGTAAATGCAATTTGTCATCCACCAACCACTCATTCAAATTTTGCAACTCTTAGCTTAGTTCGTCTTGTATTTTACCAACATCCTTGCCAGAGACCATCAGTGCCGAGTCATCAGCATACCAAAGAAGTTGACAGTTTACAGCAGTGCACATGTCATTTACATATGTAGAACACAGAACGGGACCAAATGTCGACCTTTAGGGCACCCTACAATGATAAGCTTATATAGCCATTTGCGTCAACCACCCGTGTCTGCCAGTCAAATAAAATCTGAACCGATGAACAGCATTGTGACTCACGCCCAACGCTTTAAAGGGAGGGACAATGTATTTCATGCATGATATCTAGATGCATCACGTCAACATAGCTGCAACATTTACGATATTCATTGTTACCAAACATGTTTTAACTTTCATCGATCACCAACGTACCCTAGATACAGTGTTTACATCGATCGTGGGGGTCCCTGGCACCCTTTGAACAGAGTAACAACGACCCCCCTCCCCTTGAGTTTATCTGACAGGATCCCATGATCCACGGTGTCAAAGTCTTTTTGAAGGTCGATAAAGCACTTTACCAGTTTGTTTTCCCGGGTAAATTTGTTTTCTCACAGCTCTCTGATTAATTCCTGCATTCAAGTCTAAATCTCAGAGTTCGTTCCCCTCTGTTTTCCCGCAAGGAGATATCCAGCAACTCCCCGAAAACCAAACATTGAAAAACTGTCAGAAGGTCTGCACAAGCAGCCATATTCAGGACCATTTCGTCAGTCGGTTTGATCATGATACAAAAGAGCCAGACATTTTAGCATCATGTGTCTATTTTTTAATGTTTTGAACCGATATATCGATCATAATACTTTTTTTATTATACCACAAGTGTTACCAGCGTGAGATAGTGATTGAGGTTCCCCGATTGTAGAGTTTTGTTGTTACCATAATCGGTGATGCACAATTATTAAACAAAATCTTTGTTCGCCCATTAATAGTTTGTCGTTCTTTTGTTTTCCATTGAATATTTCATCAAGTAAATAATATTTATATTAGATAAATATGATAATTGGGTGGGGGCTTTAACCAGTTAATTTCCTGTAGCCAAACAGACTAAATGTTATTAACGGTTTTAAATTCACTAATCCTTTCGGATTCTTAAAATTTATGGTCATAGAAATACAATTGTACCTTTGTTTTTTTCCAGCTTATCCGTGTGGCACTGACTGTATCAGAATATTTCACACACAAAGAGACAAAATAGCTGAAATAGCCAAACAGTACGGGCGAGTTCTGATGCACTGTAAAATCGGCTATCGCACAGGTGAGAGTAACATACGCGCATTAAGTTAACCTTGGTAAGAACACCACATTATACTACCACCAGAAGGAGAGTGTTTATGTATTTGTGCGGGCATGACTCAGTGACCTTTAGTCATGTTGACAGCGCACTCTTCATTATTTACATACTGTCCACATAATACAAGTGTATGTGTTCCTGGCAGAGGTTAATAGGTCAAAAGACAAATTCGATTCGATTTTAGGGACTGTCCGTGTCAGTACCAGGGGAGGGCATTTACCATTTTCGGCGTATTATCTGATAGTTTCTCCGACAATCGCGGAAAGCCTCAAACTAGCTTTCCCTGATACATCTTCCATAGCGGCACAATTATTGCACGTCACCAAACGAGTGTGTTGTAGAGTAATACTATCACGTCTCTTTCGACAAAAACCGATAAATGCACTCATAACTCAAGGAATTGCCATTTGCGCACACAACTGAACAATTGTACGTCGTTGGCTGGCTTCAAACCCCAAAATATGAACATTCAAGAGCCATCTCTGTGTATGGCCCTCACAGAACTTTTTCATTGTATACAATCACTATATAATTGCATACCCTTCATTGAAGATGCGTTATTATCACTTGATTTGTATGCTCAAAATATTGCCATAATAGTATTTTTTATATAATGAATAAATCTATTTTGAAAAACTGAACAGCATATCATAACTAGATGGCTCAGATTATTAAAAAAAACGGATAATCGACACACATAATGTCATTCCATGTTCACAGAGCATCACTCAATTTCACACAGAGGCATGAGCATGTTTCAGTACTGGCGCAAAATGCAGAAAATTTCTTATATCCGATTCGACGTTTTGGTCAGTCATTTTATCTTGGAGATACCAGTTTAAGAAGTCCTCTTGCTTCTTTTTAAAGTGGATCAATTTCTTCACAGGTTTCTTCTCTCTGCTGATGGAAGCATACGTGTCATGCAGGGATTATGATTGGCTGATGGGCCAGGCGCATATTATGGGCTATGACTTTGACTCAGACTACACACAGTCAGATGATGTAGCATTGCAACAGTCCTTGCAGTTACCAAGACCCCACTGCGAACAAGTCAGTGACTGAACCACTGTGCAGTTCACACGCATCTCACTCCTCGTAACGGCAACCATTTGATAGACTACACAAACACAGTAATTTCACTACAAGTTGTTTATTCTGGTAAATTTTTTATAAATGTCCGTGTTTATTACCCGTGCTCAATAATTAAATAGAATAGTGTACCACACTATTTGACGAAAACATACATTATGATATTTTCAGTATTTGTTTAGAGTAGCTTTAAAGAATCAATGTCAATTTCAGGCAAACTAAGAAATCAGAGAAATTAGAATTTATATTAATGTAGTCATGTAGAAAAAATGCATTATGTCACGGATTTTCGGTAACGGAAATTACGTGTGGGAGGCGATTTTACACGAACTTGCTGCTAAGTTTGTGAATATATTTTTGAACATAAAAAATTAAAGATATAGAGTACATTTTCACAATTTGCTGTAATTAAAACCTAGTTTATTTCTGACATCCCGCCTGACATGGAGAAGACAAAACATAGTTGCCCTGCTGTTGGCATTCCTTGTGAGCTATATGCCAGTACCGCGATTGTGTCCATGTGTCGACATAACGTACACTGATTAGATTTGCGTTGATACTTTTACAATAAATCGGTTTAAGCATTCAGGACAAGTAGTGGGCCCTTCCAAACAAAAAATTCTCTGAAAAGAAAAACACTGAGCTCGTATATACCGTACATTTTCTGAAAACTTAGATATCGGCCAATGCTGTGAATTGCATTTTGCAATGATTCTTTAGATAAGGATCACGTGACACTAAAGTGGCATAACCTCTCAAACATCGTTTTTCCCTTCCCTGTGCAAAAGCTGTGGTCTTTCCGTTCAAAATTATCACGAACGATTGACAGAATTGTGAACTTCACAAGAGTGTCTCAATTTAGGCTATACTAATTTTTTTGTATGTTTGTTTTTGTTACGGACTGTTGGGGATGGGGATCATTCGCCTACTGGATCTAGAACGTAAAACAAAAATTGCCGACACCTTTTGAAAGATCGACACAACAGCTTTTGATCTCATAAAGTTTCATCGGAAACACTGCAGCCTTTGTACAGGAGAAGGGAATGCGATTTTTCAGAGGCTTTGCAAATTGACTGGGACTGTCACGTGATCCTTACGTAAACAATTATTACAAAATACAAATAAAAACATTCGCAAATATTCAGGCTTTCACAAAATATATGCTTTAAATTGGTTACGAACACAAGTTTTTTGCAGAGAATCCATTGTTCAGAATGGTTCAGTACTTGTCCTGGAAACTTCATTGCGTCAAAATCTTTCAGACATCTCAGGCTCGGATGTACGTTAAAATGAAGTCCTTCGCCTTCTATATGACAATTGCTGTTTCCTTTGATAATTATCATATTTTGTGTTCTATAAAGATGGGCTGTTTTCTCCCTCAAAATTTGTTGCAAAAATTAATTTTCCATGTAATTACAACGCATCATGTACAATATGCAAATGTTTAGAAATAAATTTGAGTCCGGATTAAAATGGGGTTGTCATCATTTACCTTCGATAGAATACGCCCAACTGCTGGACTTTGCGTGATCAAATGTCGATCTGGAAGTTTTGGCCTTGATTGAGATACGTTTCAGTGCAGGAGATGGTAGTTTTCTATCGTGTTGAAAATCACCTTCAAGTTTACTTTATATCAGACATTGGTGGTTATCTGATAAATTTGAAATTGTATTATGTAACGTAATGATGATGAAAGCTTACTTACAAGTTGCATAATTACCTATTTTGAGAAATGCATTACTAGTTAGAAGTTCTCTCTGCTAAATAATTTGACTTTATCCCAGTGGAAAACTTACCTACTCGAAAAAGCCATCATAGATAATTTTTAATGTTTGCTGGTGCTTTGACTAAGAAATCTTCATAATATTCTCTTTCAAGTTCAAGCATATATACCATGGCTTAACCCCGAAATGCTTAATGAGAGAAGGGGCAAAATACATCAACCTCAACCGGTATTTTGATACCAAAACTGGAGTAAATTCTGTAAACTGTTAGCAAAAGGTAAATGTCTGTGTATAGAAACAAAAAAAGAGTTAATATTCACTGGGGTTCCAAAGTAAATCCTTAGACCAGGAAAGTATTGAAGGGAAAATATTTGTCTATATCTTTTTCTGAGGAAGTTGGAACAATCTTAATATTTTGCAACATCAAAGTTCCCTGAACCAGAACTTGTTTCCAAACGCTTAGGCTAATGCCTTACTATGACTTTATTTCTAATTGTAATCGTTGTTCTTCTATTTTTCCTGTCTTTCCCTTTCTACTGATTATTTGTGTAGGTATTTAGCTCATCTTGTAGTCGTTGATTTTCTAACTGCATGCAGCAGCATCATCTCCTGATCCATGACTTCCTTCTCGCGAAGGGCCTTCTCTTTGGCTTTCTTCTCCGCCTGGAAGTCAGCGTGAAATATGTCGGCCTATAAGACGAAAAAATACAGGAATAAAAATACATAGGTACTGATAAATACCCGGATGTGAACTGCAAATGCTCCTATGTTTTAGTATATGTTGCAATTGTGTGTAAATTGATGCTTTTAACTTTCATTAATTTTGAATGACTGACATGCTGACGTGGAACTGCAAAATGTCTTTCAATATGCATACTTCTTGTTTTGATCACAATTACAGAAAACCTTCATCAAATTTGGTAGTGCCATTGCAGAAATATAAGCAATATTTACAAAGTTCACTTAGTATGTAAATTGTAATACGTCATTTCACGTATAAATATTGTTATACGTTATCATTACCTTTTGATGCGGTATGCATAGCGTCATTTGAAAACAAAAAGTAAATATGAAAATTAGCGATAGCTAAAATACTTCTTAATTCTTTCAAAACTGTAATATTTTTGTGTCATCATTTTGTGTAGCAAATTTAATCGTCGAAGGACTTATACATCCCCAATTGTCGTTCATTAAATGTGCAAATTGTCAAGTGGTGGAATTGTTGGTGTCTTTTACTACTGTAATATCATCAATGTACATAAAAACTTTATGTACTTTCAAGTCTTTCTGCTTTAATTTCACAAATTTTATATGTACATTAAATATGCAAATTTCGAATCAGGTAGTGTTAAAATGCTAAATGACTTTCACTGCTGTTACGTCATTGTGTCATCAGTAGTATACATAGCATGTTTCATCAACTTTATTCAAGTCGTATAGTTTTATATCATTAATTAGGAAAGTTTGTTAGATATGCAATACGCAAATTATAAATAATATGAATTGAAAATCCTCAATGATTTTTACTACTGCAAGTTTTTCCTGTTTTATATACCTAGTAAGGCATTTTGTTGAATGTGCAAATTACGAATTCGCTGACATAAAAATACTCAATTGCTTTTACTACTAGTATATCTTTATATTTTCAATGTATGTTGCATGTTTTCATTAACTTTGTTTGAGTCAATCAAGACATATATCCGTAATTTTGAAAGTTCATCAAATATGCAAATTAGAATTATTTTATAAAATATGTCATTTAATATGGAAATTCGCAATAATTGACATGGAATTGCCAAATGTCTATTTATTTTCTTTGGTAAAGTCCTCCAGATATCTAATTCTAATTGCAAAAGTTCATTGAATATGCAAATAAGCAATGTCATGACGCCAAACGGTAATGATCTTGAAAACTGTCATATGTTTTTATGATCAATATCTGTGCAAAGATTTCTCAGATTTGGTCCTGAGAATATCTGACTTCAGGACAATTATTTATTCAAATTAGCATTCATTATGCAAGCCACACCCACAAAAAACTTGTTAGGTCTTGCTGTTACTAAACAGAATCTATGTGCCAGATTTTATTCAAATCTTATGAGCTGTTCTTCAGATATTCTGCAAACAGGCAGACACTGACAGACGGACTGACGGACAGACAGACAGACAGACAGACAGACAGACAGACATACTGACTGACAGACAGACATCGGTATAGCAACAGCTCTCATGGCTGAACGCGTGAGCTAAAATCTAGTGCATCTGATACCTTGTCCGTTGTTTCATGCTACTGCTGTGATTCTTTTCAATTTTTGTGAACAAAACTTTTCCTTTCATTTCATTGTCTCTCAGATGTTTCAGCAGAGTGCCTGGATGATCAAATAGAAGTGTGCCAAGGATAGAGTTACATTTATTTCAGGGTCGAATTTCTGTTGTCAACACTAAGTATAACAATTTGCCGCTATTGTTATAAACATTTGGACCTACCTGAGCGTAGAGTACAGGCATGGTGTCAAGATTTGCTTGAACTGTAACAAGTTCATTCCTCAGTGCCTTGATTTCATCGTCTTTATCTCTGATGGCTTCATCTGTAGACGCTAATTGGGCTGTTAAGTTATCGACCATTTCCTCTTTGTCCTGAATAATCATCTGGTCAGCTACTCTCTGACAACAAAACGGATAGTCAAACGGATGTGTGTCAAGGATAGAGTTGCATATATTTTAGGATCGAATTTTAGTTGTCAACAGCTGAGAAAACAATTTCCTAAATTGTTATAAACTGTTGGCCTTACCTGAGCTTGGAGGACGGGTATGGAGTCAAGATTTGCTTGGACAGTGACAAGTTCATTCCTCAGTTCTTTGATTTCATCGTCTTTATCTCTGATAACTTCATCTGCAGACACTAATTGGGATGTCAAGTTGTCGATCATTTCATCTTTGCCCTGAATAATCATTGGATCAGCTACACCCTGAGAACAAAAAAAAAACGAACATTAGGGCTTTCCTTTTGTGGTGAATAATATTCTAATTTGTTTTCAGAAATCCTCCCATTATCAGTATACACAGAATGATTAATTAAAACAATACAACATCTTTGTGCACAATAATCTACACACAGTAACATTGTGTCAAAAATATATCAGCCTGTAAGATGAAAAAATTCGGAAAATAAATACTTTTAAATGAAAAACGATACACATAATACCTTTTCTCATGCTATTATTTTGACTTCCTTTACTGTTTTGTCACAAGGTTGAATGCGCGTCGCGGACAGATATTTGGACTCAAATTTTCCAGTTTTTTCCGATCTACCCCTTGTTGGGGCTCTTGTGGTAACGAAAACTTTTACCGTCTTTGTTTTTGGAAATCGAACATTTTATTTTCCTCCATAGAGTTAACACATGGATGGCGCCATTTTTAATTTCAACTATCGGTAAATCTTTGGTAATTTGTTTCTCAAGTACCAAATTTTCCTCGAGGAAAGTTTGTGTAAAAGTCGATGTCTTTCACTTTTGAGGCGCATACTACTTAACAGAGCCTTCCCTCTTATTTCATTCGTCCTTTCTGTATTTCGGCAGATTTACTGGGAAATAAAACCGACATGTTTCAAAGCTACGGTTACATGTATATTTAGGGCCAGTCTCGGTTACCCAGACTGCTCTGCGGGGCTCTCAGTCCCGAAGAACAGTCTGGGTATCCTAGACTAACTTAGGGCAGAATGTAAGGATTTTTAACCAGAGATAAAAGTGTTTTCATTGCTATAATCTGTTGGCCTTACCTGAGCTTGAAACAGAGTCATGGTGTTCAGTTTTGCTTGGACTGTCATTAGACTATTCCTCATTTCCATTATTTCGTCTTCTTTCTCTGTTTGTACTGTCAGTAATGTATTCCTTAGTTCCTCAATCTTGTCTTCTTGAGCTGCAATGGATTCATCTGCTGATACTAATTGTGCCGTTAAATTCTCGATCCTGGCATCCTTCATCTGGTCCGCCCTAGGGTCAGCTTCATCCTGAGAACAAAATCATTACACGTGCATTTCCCTTTCATTATGACTGACATTCTTTATTTCAATAGAAGCCCACAATTTGTCATTACACATGGCATGATGCAGGTAGATTGTATCTCTTACATAAATGACATACCACAAGTATATCAGCATGTCGGATAAAGATATACAGAAAAAATAAGTTAATAGCAATAAATAAAAACAAGTAAGTTTGACACATTGTTGCATCATGCTTTCATTTTGACTTCTTTTTCTATGTTATGAACAAAGCTTTCGAATCTTTCAATTCATATTTTCTTTAGATGTTTCATATGAATATCTGTGTGATCAAACCGATATGTTCCTTAATCTAAAGCTAAACGTACCAATAGAGAGCAGAATTTCACTTGTCAACACTTGCAAAAGTCTTGCTGTATTTGCTGCAAATGGTTAGCCTCACCTGGGCTTTGAGCATTGTTATGCTGTCCAGTTTTGCATGGACTGTCGTCAGATTATTCCCTTGTTTCTTGATTTCATCTTCTTTATCTGCAATGGCTTTATCTGCAGACGCTAATTTGGCCTTCAAGTTCACGATCTCGGCATCCTTGTCATGAATTACCCTGGGGTCAGCTCCACCCTGTTATGGCACAGCGATATATTAAAAACAAATTTACTTGAAAACCGAACCTACAGCGAAAAGTTTAAGTTCTAGATTAAAAAGAACGGATCTGATGGCAACGGATCTGATGGAAACTTTCAAAACAATGTGTTAATCTTTAGTACATTTAAGTGAGCACAGCACAGCACTGCTTAGCACAGCAGCTCTTCTTGCCTTAAACTCCTCCACTGGATAACAGTTGATGCAAAGAGAGGAGAGAAGTCCAAGGTTGCATTTTAACAGGAAAGTCAGAAAGTCCTAGTCCAAAGTTACATTTTAGGGACTGGTCAGTTTCTTCGGCCT